>VZTJ01004964.1:490551-513158 GCA_013397795.1 Orthonyx spaldingii
GTGACACTCGCGGCCTCCCCCGCGCCCTGGCCGCCTCCCTCCTCCTCCTCCTCACCTGGCACCTGCAGACGATGTCGGCGTCCTGCGCCAGCAGATCCACCACCTTGCCCTTGCCCTCGTCGCCCCACTGGGCGCCCAGCACGACGGTGACCCTGTTGCCGGGGCGGCGGGCGGCGCACTCGCCGTTGGGGATGGCGGGGCCGCCGTGCTCCGCCATGGCTCGCGCTGCCCGCTCCGGCGCCGCTCCAGGCACATGCGGCAGCGCGCGGCGGCCGCTCCGCTCCCTCCGCCTCCTCCTTCCCCTCCCCGCCAGGCGGGCGGGCGGCGCCGCCGCTGCCGCGTCCAGGTGCCGCCGCCTATCGGCCTGACCTGCCCCGCCGCTCCCCGCCAGTCCGACCCCTGCCCTCGGACGGAGCTCGCCGCTCGTTCCCGTGTAAGACCGGAGCGGCCGCCGCCGCTCCCGGCCACTCTTTTCCCGGCCGCTCCCCCCGCTACATTTCTCAGCCTGGACTACATTACCCAGCGCGCCGCGCGGCCTCCCCCACGCTGGGCGACCCGGGGAGCCAGGCGCGGTGCTCGCTGGGGCGCGTAGTCCCCGCGGGCCGCACCTGCGGCAGGACGGCGCCTTGGCGGTTGCCCCAGGCGGCCCCGCGGCGGCGGGAGCCGCCATGGCGGGCGGCCGGGGCGGGATGCTGGCTGTACCTGGCGGCCGTAGAAGGAGGGCGGCAGACGCTGATGCTGTGCCCGTCCCACAGAGCTGGCTCTGGTTCCCGTTATCCCTCGGGTTCCAGCTGCCGCGGTACCTGCGGCTCCTGCCATAGGTGTCAAAGCTGCACGCGTGTGTGCAGCGTATCACAGCATTGCCTACGCAGTTGGGCTTGCTGGATTGATGATCACAAGACTATAAATTAAAGTTTGGGGAACGAAGGCCGAATATAAGAGGCCGTTTTCTCCAGAGACACCGAAGCATGGCCCCAGGCTTATTCCTGAGGAAAAAAAAAAAAAGCAATAATGGAAGAAACCATAGCGAAGAAACACCGTTATCAAGCACACTCAGAAGTGGAACTGATGTCTCAGTGGCTGTTTTCATTCCTTCCTCCTTCACAGAACCAACAACGCCGGGGAAAGAAAAAAAAATTTTTTTTGTAAAGTAGCTATTAAAAAGGCATAAAAATCTGAATGATGTACTAATTATTGCCAAGACAGTTATTCAAAGACCTGAGTCACTGAGCAGTCACAGTCTGCAGCTGTCTGGGCAGGCTGTAGTGTTTGATTTTAGTTGCTTCTTTGCTCCTTCGGATTTACTCCAGCCAAGAAGTTGAGGATCTATAAAAGCCACTGGAGAAAAGTTTAACTGTGACTTGTAAAGCTAGAGAGGTATATAACACATAATTAAATACAAAGTTGACAGAGAACTCTTTTTTTTTTTTTTTTATTAACAACAATTGAAAATCTATAAATCCTGAATGTCAATGCTAAGAGATGCTAAGACAAAGTAGTCAGTTCAGAACAAAGAAACTGAGCAATTGCAAATGATGGGAGGCAATTGTGTGTACACAATTCAAAGAGCGTAGTTCCTTAAAGGTACCTTATAGTCCATATTTTGCCTGCTTATGCTAAAAATAAACATATAATCATGACTTCCGTATCCCTGCACAGAGCTTGTGGGAAGTCACTAGAAGCCACGTGGAGCTGCTGAAGTAATTTTTCTCCAGTCTTCTTGACACAATGGCAAACTTTGCTTTAGTGCACTCATTTCTGAGGCCATAAATCATCTCATGACTCCCCAAGCAAGACTGGTCAAGATTGTTTCAGGATATGATTTTCCAGTATAGCTGAATCATATTAACACGTCACTGTTGCCAAAGCAAGTATTACCTTGGATCTCAAAATACATTTGAGTTCATAGTGTCCTGGTAATGTAGTTATTAGTGTAATGTCACTTTCCAAAGAGTCTCAGACACAGGAATCTGTTGTTCTGCTATTTTTATCTGGTGTAGGAGAACTCTGAGGTTATAGTTTGGTATGGTTTCTTGTTAGGGAAGAAAACTATAAACACTTCACTTCCAGAAAACCTGTAAATATTTAATGAAAATCAAGTTAATCAATATTGATTGATACTGCAAAGTTTAGAATTTTTATTTAATATATGGCATTATGTGGGTCCATCATTAAACCCCTCTTCTTTGCAAACTAAATGGAGGCTTTCATTCTAATACTAAAAGATACTAAATACTCTTTATTGGCACAATTCACTAACTGTGTTTATAGTATACATCTCAAACCTGCTAACTTTTGACCAAAGCACAAACACAACTGGTGCCTAATGCCCTTTATCAAAAACAGGCACTGTACTGGTTGTGGCTCATTAGTATAAGCAAGAAAACCAGCAAGAACATGCAATGCTACTGTACTGGGTTTTCCCTCTAAAATACATGGACTGTATTTGTTTTTTTCACTACTTGGGCAAGCTGAATCTGCTCTGTGAGAGGTCAAGTGAGCATTTAGAGGTGGCACAAAATGGCAAGAGTTTATGTTCAAGGAATGTGACTGATTTTTTGGCATTTAGCAAGATGGTATGTGGGATTGACTTTGTAAAACTGAACCCATGGAAGAGTATATGCTGGTAAAGCTTGGGTTGTATTGTCTTCTGGATTGTTCAGTGTTGTTGACTGCATATGAAGAACTGAGGCAGTTACGTTTATCACAAATTTCACTTAATTTGGGTACATTCAGGCTTTTCATCTGACTGCACTTCCTGCCTCCCAATAAATGCAAGAGACTCGGGAATTTTTGATAAACACTGAACAGAAGCAGTGTGAGATCTGCATTTCATTCAGATGTGTTAAAAATATATCTGAAATTGTTACATCCATATGTTTTCAGTTATACTAATGAAGTATCCCACATATTCTGATTATGCATTTAAAAATTACATACCACATAGTTCAGAGGAAAATTTGGGCAAGAACTTCAGTAGTTCAGAAGATCAAGAGTGAGCATGAATGAAGGGAAAGTGCTGTACCAAGCAAGAAGGCCAGCTGGACTGTTAGCTAATAGCTGATGGGTCAGAGTGTGCTGTTTGTTTCGCCTTAATGATACTTTATTGTGTTCAAGGACTACTGAATGATGTTAATACTTTTCTGATACTGTTTCTCTTACTGTAAGCAATTTTGAGTCTCAGGAAAGATACAGATTGAAGAAATGACCCTTGGCAATGAAAATGTCAGGGCACATGGCCTATGGTAGGAGTTTTCTGTTAAAATTGGTTCTGCCTGCGACAATGATATAATACACAGATATTTTACAGAGAGGTCTTATCTACACTAAAACAGTGGTTGCAGAAAAGTAGTCTGTGGGCCATGTGGGCCATGGTTAGCTAATCTGCATGTGTCCTACGAAACAGTGTTAAAGAATAAAATTTTGAAATTTTTCACTCATTAAAACATTCAGTAAAAGATAAGTTAGTTTTACTTACTGATTATTTACAGCATCTTTAGAGCATTTTCTTATTGTAAGTTGATGCTAAGATGTATAGTGACTCACAAAAAATATTAGGTGTTGAAAATGTCATAGTCAAAAAAAGGCTAAGAACCACTTTGCTAGACATGGTTGGCATCTGTAGTACTTCAAACTCTCCAGAATGCTGTCATCTTCACTTAGAAGGAATAGAAATCATTATACGGTCAGGACATCCATAATTTTATTTGAACAGTGTGCTAATATAATTGATCCCTGCTTGTTGCCTGTTGTTACTATTTTTAAATTAGTATTTCCAGTTAAAATTTCCCTTAATTATTTTTGTTACATTCAGTAATCTTTTTTCATCATGATAAAAATGAGATAAAGAACATTACAAAGTAATGTTTTTGTATGTTGTCATGAATTATATATTTGGATGCACTAGCAAGTGTTTTCAACCCTTTGGTTAGATGTATCTAGAATATGAAAGAACTTCATTTATTGAGTGGGAATTTCCTGATGTATGTACTGCAGAAGATAAAAGGTAAAAATTCGTAATATCACCACAACAGCAAGAGTTTGAATTCAGTGGGAGAATAGCTCTGATAATACAAGATACTTCTGAAATTTCAGAGGGAATTTACAGACACACATTTTTTACATGCAAGTGTAAATGAGGTAGCAGCTGACAAGACTGGAGATAGACAGGAAAACAAAATACTGTAATTGACAAGTTGTAAAGCTAAATCCTTTGCCTGAAAATGAGATTTGTAAGTGATTATTTGTTGCACTGTAGTTGTATTGCAAATACAACTATCTTATATAACAATAAAAAAAAAGTAAAAGATTTTGAGTTCTTCAGATCTGCATACTCCATTCCTCTCTAAGAGAACAGCAAATAAATGGCTGTCTTTGCAGAGCAGAAATGAAATTAAGATTTCTGTATGTATGATACTGTAATTGAAATAGATATATGTTAAAGAGCTTATAATATGTTAAATATTAAAATGGACATATACATTACAAATTAGCTTTTATTACAGTGTTCCCCCAGAATTTCACTGTTATTTGTCATTTGAACAGCAGGATACCCTTCCAGGCAGGTGTAAATAAGTTCCCTGTTCCTTAGTGTTACCTGTTAAGTGTGTACAAAGACACTGTATTGTGTCTCAGTCTCTAACAGCATCAGCCATTGAAAGTCTAATGGAAAGGAAATGTGGAAGAAACTGAGTGATTAATTTTTTCTGAGGACTTTATAGATGTATAAATTTCTCAGAATATGTCTCTGAGTCAGAGAGAATGAAGCACTTATGTAAAGGAAACAAACAAAAAATCCCTAATGAAGGTATAAATCCTTGTTATTATTTCTATTCCTTAAAACAGGATGCGAAACATCACACAATATTTGACAAATAAATATATTGAATTTGTTGAAAGCATTCACTTTTTCCTATGTCTGTTTTTTTGTTAGAATAGTTCCCTTATCTGGGTCATTGCAAAAGTGTCAGCTCAAGGGAGGGGAACACAGTAGCCCCAGTTTATACAGGCTTAATCTGTTTGAAAACAGCACGCTGAGTTCACAATCTCTTGAAAGTGCAGCTAGGGCTGTGGGTATGAGCTACTGCATCAACAGAAATTCTATCTGGTTGTTAAACACTACTGTTAAATATTCTGGTTAGAATAAAGAGCTTTGTCTCTGTTAACCTGTAGCCCATATACCCAAGTCTTGAAAACCCTTAATTTCTTTTGCTGCTAATCCTATCTGATGTTTTGGGCCATGATAGTATGAGACTAAGCTGGTGAATGGAGTGAAGTGTGACCTTAAAGGCCAATGATCAAGATGTGTCAGGCTCTAGAGTGACCCATTCCACATTCTCAGAGAGCTCAGAGGCTGGGAAATGTGGCCTGCCAACTGCCTGTCACTCAGAGACTTGTTTATAGAGCTGTTGAGAGACAGTTGTCTTGTGGTTCCCCAAAGTGTCACTGATACTGTACAGTAGCCAGGTTGTCTCACATACATGTAAGAAAAACTTGAGCCAAAAGCTTTATGAATATTTTACATGCTTTTAGGCTCAAGTTTCTCTCAAATTCTTTTTTCTTTTTGTTTTTTTTTTTTTTTTTTTAATTTGGTTCAGTGTGCTTATAAATAATGCTATAATCATTCAGTCTCAGAGATGTAGATTGTCTGTCATTGGAATGCTGAACTGTAGATGCATTCTCAATTTAAAAGAAATGTGAGGTTTTTTTCTGAGAGGATCCTGAAATCTTAAATTTTCAAGATTTAATCTAAATACATTCTCAGTTGTCCTTATCTCATGCTGATCAGGATTAAGCATTTGTGTGTTATTTTAGAAGTAATTGTAGTTCACCAAAAGCAACAATGAACTGTCCATGTGCTGAGACTTACAGAGACAAACCAAAAACAAAGTCCGTGTAAATAAATTGTGGTCTGCTCATTATATAGTTGGGATACTTTGGATACTTTGAGATGTCTCTCATAGCATCATAGTCTGTAGTGACATGGAGCTCCAGAACTGGATATGCTATTTACAAAATAACCCACCTTTATTGCTAAAGACTGCCAAGTAAGCAAAGCGTTTCATTAGTGCAGAGATGGTTTGATGAATCAATAAATCTAAGATTTCTGATAGCCTCATTTATTTTATTACAATATTAAATATTTTACATGTATCCCTTTAACATCCAGCTACTCTGCTCTACAAACCTAGCTGCATCCCGTACCTTCTCTGGGGACAAAAGGTACCTGCTTATCATGTACAGCTGCAAAACCCCTCAGCTTTCTTACAGGAGTTTTTGCAATGGCCACTGAGTGTTTTTATACCTCTTTCTATATTCTGTAGTATGATTAAGCCTTAAAAGAAGTGTAGGACAATGTTACCAAATTTTAACCTTCCATTAAATGGGAGATTAAAAAAAACATTATGCAGACATTGTTGCTATAAAGTAACAATGAATGTAAAAATGTAAGAAATCTCTCAATTTCATATTTTCTCTTACCAAATGGGATTGCTGAAACTTATTTCATGAACATCAAAAATAATTGTTGCTTGTGTTCACTAATACTCTGAGTTTCCAGGCATGCCCATATGTTTGTAAATAGTCTCACTGAACACAACTGGACTACTCATAAATCAAAGCTTGTTCTACAAGTAATAAAGCATTATATAGATGCATAAATTGATACAAGTAAAACATAAACTGATAGGACTAGGAAAAACAGTGTATCAAAGCAAAAAGATACTCCTGATCATTCTAATTTTTGCATGTGGTAAGTGATGGCACCTTCACAAGCAGATGGGTAAAGTTTTTTTCTGTGTAGGTATATTTTTAGAATTATGTAATATTACATTTTCTAACAGATAGTATTTAATGATCTATGTAAGTAAAGTAAAAATCTGACAATTTGGAATTTATGATTTTTGGATAATGTTGGATATTGTATATCTATATACAGGTGAAATTGAGAACTCCTTTGTTTGCATATTGAATTAAAATCCATAAGAAGTTTCTTTATTTAGTACATGTCTAAAAATGAAGGATATGAACATGTGAATTCAGATGTAGCACTGAACAAATCCACTGCTAACCATTGCCCAAGGTAAATCAGTGTTTCAAGACAGAAGTGCAGAAGGCAGTCATGAGCAATAGATTACAAAGAAGTGACAAACTTGGAAGTCAGAATAAAGCTGCAGCTAAAAAACATCTTTTCAAACAAATAGGAATTAAAAGTAATTGAACAGAGGGTGCCACTGGTGTGGAGGGAGAGAGAACACTCTTGAAATGTGCTAGAGAAGCCAATAAAAAATGAGTAGTGAAGCATAAGAGCACATATTTTAGCACAGCAAGAACTGACAGGAACCCTGTCAGTCTAGGAAGCCCTACCAGAGTTATGATCACCTTATACTTGGAAGCACTAGGAATAAGGAAAGGAAAAGTCTAATGGTTGTGAGACTAGTGAAAAAAGCTCTCTAGATTTTCTGAATAAACCCATTAGCTTTTAGGTAAAAACAATAACTTGTATTCTGCTCCTGTCATACAAGGAGTTTGCTAGTATTTGGCTTGCTTTATTTATTGAGGAGGAAAACATCTGTAATGCTAGTCAGAAGCATTTTAATGGCATACTTTTGCTTACAAAATATGTATACAAAGTCCTGTTTCTCTAAACATAATAGAAATAAATACCAGTAGATTTATTTCTCATGAGTTTTGAACCCTTCTGATAATTCCTGTGAATGTAAAGCATCACGTGCTTGCCCTCAAAGCCATGTAACTGTTCTGTTTATTTGTACAGTAGGCTAGTAAGCTTCTTACTTTGATTTTTTTTTCTGTCAACCCCAGGGTAATCTTTCATGCATGTTTTCTGTTTGATTAGTGTTAGTATTTTCTGAGAATGTCTTCCTAAATTTCCCAGATACTACTGTAAAAATGAGCACTTAATTGCTCTTTTAAATTTTGTTTTGCTGGAAGGAATCCACCGAGCACAGTTACCAAACTTAAACAAGACATGATTGACAAGAAGCCAAAAACAGCCTTAATAGCAGCAGTTGCTCATCCTAGAAGAAACACAGATCACCTTTTTCTTCTTCTGCTTCATTCACAGTAGTTAAAGTTACTTGTGTGTTTGCTTGATAACTACAAATTTAGTTTTGCATTCATACAGATTTTTTTTCAGCAAATTTGAAGATAATCTGTAGTTACAGGATCACAGAATCCTTAGGGTAGGAAGGCACCTCTGGAGATCATCCAGTCCCACCCTCCTGCCAAGACAGGGTCACCTAAAGCAGGTTACACAGGAACTTATCCAGGTGGGTTTTGAATGTCTCCAGAGAGGGAGACTCCACAACTTTCCTGAGCAGCCTGTTCCAGTGTTCTGGTACCTTCCGTGGAAAGAAGTTCTTCCTTGTGTTGACGTGGAACTTCTTGTGTTTTAATTTATGGCTCCTCATCCTGTCACTGGGCACCACTGAAAAGAGTCTGGCACCATCCTCTTGGCACCCTCCTTTGAGAGGTTTAAATGCATTAATGAGATCCCCTCTCAGTCTTCTCCAGACTGAACAGGCCCAGTTCCCAGAGTCTCTTCTCACAAGAGAAGTGCTCCAGACCCCTCATCATCTTTGTGGCCTCCATTGGACCCTCTCCAGTAGCTCCTTGTCTTTCTTGTGCTGAGGAGCCCGGAACTGGACACAATATTCCAGAGGTGGCCTCACTAGGGCTGAGCAGAGGGGCAGGATCATCTCCCTTGATCTGCTGGCCATGCTCTTCCCAATGCACCCCAGGACACCATTGATTCTCCTGGCCATAAGGGCACTGTTGGCTCACGGACAACCTGTCACCCACCAGGACCCCCAGGTTCTTCTCCACAGAGCTGCTCTCCAGTAGGTCCGTCCCCAGCCTGTGCTGGCACTTGGGGTTATGCCTCCCCAGATGCAGGACCCTGCACTTGTCCTTGTTGAACCTCACCAGGTTTCTCTCTGCCCAATTCTCCAGCCTATCGAGGTCCCACTGAATGGCAGCAGAGCCTTCAGGTGTATCAGCCACTCCCCCAGTTTTGTGTCATCAGCAAACTTGCTGAGGGTGCCTCCTATCCCACTGATAAACAACTTGAATAAAATTGGACCCAGTATTGACCCCTGGGGAATGCCAGCGACTACAGGCCTCCAGCTGGATTCTACTCACCCCTGAGCTCTGCCATAGTTATTTGACATTTTACTGGAGTGGTGATTAAAACACGCTTCTGTATTTTAAACTCTGATCACTGTCTACAACTTCTTTTTTCCACTTTAACTGATGGATGAATTCTTGACTTCTTTTGAAGGAACTGGATGATTTAGCATTGACTTAATCAGATTTAACATTTTTATTTATTTAAATTAAATTTTAATTTAACATTTTTATTTCATGCAAACCTAATTCTATTGTATTTCCGACATCCTAGATACAGCAGTTTCCCTGCCTTTCCCTCACCCTTGGACCTTGCTCATTCCAGCTGCAGTAAGGTTGCAGAAGACTTTGAGGCTTTAATTTTAACACAAGCAGCACTTTGCTCCATCATATTACAGAGAGGGATGTGTCTCCTTTATTTGAGAAGTGAGTCTTTTCCTTATATAGGGCACAGCACAAGGTCTCCATTGTGCACTCTGATCAACAGATAAAGTTCCTTGAAAACTGACCTTTTTAATCTGATAACTTTAAATAAGGTGACATTTTCAGAAGTCATGCTTTCTTTAAATGGTACATATTTTTGGCAAGAGAGAAGCTATGTTATAAAAAAACCTATGAAAAAATGCCTAGAGTATGTTTAAAAATGAGAAACATCAGCAAATATGGGTCTCTCATTAAGTATTAAAATATTTATGCAGTGAAAACAACCAAAGCCAGTATGTTAAAAACATTATTTTAGACAGTGTATATACATTTCACACAAGCAGACTGATTTAAATTGTGTAAAATACTCAACAGCAATCTTTTTAATGATAATTTAAAGTAATACATAATTTAGTATTTTTGTAGAACTGATTCACTCTACATCAGTGAAAGCAAGGTAATTTTAAATTTGAATATATTCTTTGGCCTTATATCTTAATTTAGCTCTTCTATTTTTTTTTCTCATTTTTATGGAAAACAATTTTGACACAAATTCAAGCTGATTATGGCAGACTTTGGCAGGCCAACCCATTATTAATTTCTTTGAATTTCTGTACTTGTTTGAAACTTTTAAAATGTGTATGGCATACAATGATTCTGATTAAACATTCTATTGGTACAGTAAACTAATATCATCTTGTTTATAAAATTCCTTATTTCATAGCATCTGCCAAATTCAATATAAAGAGTTGATAACATACATTATTTCCTACCTCAACCCCCTCTTTGAGAAATTGTGATCATGTGGGAAAATATGAAAGCTTTAAATAATAAAAAAAGTGTCCTTGCTAACAAACTGAATTCATAAGTAGTTTGCAGTCTGCTAAAAATGATTGAACTTCACAGCTGTGGAGGCAAGCTTATTCTTCCTATGCAAGTTCTTCTACTCAGCCACCTCTGAGCAAGCAGCTGTATGATTACTCAGCTTGCCCTATTCTAAGGATGGATTGCAAGACTCGGCATTTTGCTTTGAGCAGATGAATAGGAAACTGCAGGATGCAAACTGTAGGATGTAAACTTGCAGCATGTCAGCTGTTTTATAAAAACTGCCTCTGTGCACATCCTTATACTGCTATACTTTGTGGGGAAGGTGGTGAGTCCATCCCACTGAATGTTTATTCCTGTTGCATGTAGCATGAGATGGCAATATCAGGTGTTAGCCTTCATGACTGACATAGCAGTATGTCAGCAATATGCCAGTCATGGAAGCATACGTGATGCACACTGAAATAACAGCTTTGCAACATTTCCTTGACAAATTCAGCAGTGAGTAACTCCTCTTCCTTTGCTGCAGCAGAACAGGCTGCATATACCTGCATAGCCCACAAGAATGGAGGGAGACTGAGAAATGGCTTCTGAGGGAAGTGTGATGTCATCAGAGTACAAAAAATTCTTCTGCAGAAAGTCTTATCCTTCCTCCCTTTATTTCTGAGAAAGGAGGTGCTGCTTCCCTCACAGAATCCCAGAATGGGGCAGGTTGAAAGGAACAACAGCGGGCCACCTGGTCCAAGCTCCCTACTCAAGCAGGGTCATCCTAGAGCACAGAATTGCATACAGAGAATTCACAGCCTCTCAGGACAATCTGTTCCAGTGCTCAGTCATCCACACAGTAAAGAAGCTCTTCCTCATATTCAGGTGGAACTTCCTGTGCATCAGTTTCTGCTGGTTGCCTCCTGTCCTATTGCTTGGCACCACTGAGCAGAGCCCGGATCTATCCTATTGTCACCCTCCTTCAGATACTTACAGACATTGATGAGGTCCCTTCTCAGTTGTCTCTTCTCTAGACTGAATAGGTCCAGCTCCCTCAGTTTTTCCTCATAAGAGAGATGCTTCACTCCCTTAATCATCTTTGTTGTCTTGAGGAACTGGACACAACACTCCAGATGTGCCTCACCAGGGCTGAGTAGAGGGGCAGGATCACCTCCCTTGACCTGCTGGCCATGCTCTTCCTAATGCACTCCAGGACACCATTAGCCTTCCTGGCCACAAGCACACACTCCTGGCTCATGGATGGCTTGTTGTTCACCAGGACCCCAAGGTCCTTCTCTGCAGAGCTGCTCCTCAGCCGATGGGTCCCCGGCCTGTGCTGGTACCTGGGGTTATTCCTCTCCAGGGGCAAGACCCTGCATTTTCATTTGCTGACTTTCAGACAGTTCTTCTCTAACCTGCTGAGGTCCTTCTGAAGGGCTGCACAGTTCTCTGGGGCACTGGCCGCTCCTCCCAGCTTTGTGTCATCAGTGAATTTGATGAGGAGGCATCTGCTCCTTCATCCAAGTCATTGATGAACATGTTAAACAAGACTGGGTCCGGTATGGAACCTTGGGGATACCACCAGTGATGGGCCTTCAACTAGACCCTGTGGCACCGATTACAACCCTCTGGGATGTGCTGTTCAGTCAGACCTCCATCCTCCTCACTGTCCACTCATCCAGTCCATAATTCCTGACTTTGTCTGTGAGGATATTTTGAGAGACCTTGTTGAAAGCCTTGCTGAATTCAAGGTAGACAATACTCACTGCTGTCCCCTCATCCATGCAGGTAGTTGTTTCATCATGAAAGGCAATCAGGTTGGTCAAATATGATTTACCTTTAGCGAATTCATGCTGACTACTCCTGATCACCTTCTTGTCATCCATGTGCATAGAGATGGCCTCCAGAATGAGGCACTCCAGGGCCTTTCCAGGGATGAAGTGATGGAATCAGTTGTTGTTGCCTGTACAAATCAAAAAAAAATAGAGGACAAGACTATCTTGTACCACTTGTGTTACCTAAGTTAATATTGTTACATTATCTTGTTTGCTGTCACAAGAAGAAATTCTATTACAGAGATAAAGTAATATCTGTTAAAAAACTATCATTTTGTGTCTTTTTTTAAACTCATTACAAGTTAATTTTGTGGCTATATGATACTGAAAGTGCACATCCTTCCAAATAGACCACATTATTCCATCACGAATACATTGAAATGATGCCACTTAAAAAAACCCTAAATGCATGTCTTGTGACAATTTACCAGTTGATACTGAAAGTGTCTCATGGAAATATACTGCCTGTATACATCTTTATTTATTTTTATCTATTTATTTGCTTTTACTGTGCTAGGAAAAATAAATTTGCAGGGGTTTGTTTCCTGACAATACTGCAGCAGTAACACAGGTATAATAAGTAAGGTGAAGGCTATTACCTATTTCATAGAGATAGAATGAGTAAGTTTTAGGGATTCAGTGAAATTTTAATATTTGTGAAAATTTTATTCAAAAATTTTAACTGGCAGTAATGTGTGCCAGGCAAACCCAAGTCTCTGCTCAGAGTTCCTCATGCATCTCTTTGGCAAACTGTCAGAAAAAGGTTTACACAAAAGCATAGTGGAAGTCATGATATGTGATAAACAGAGATGTTTAATTTAGATCTAAAATGTGACTACCTGTTGTACAAGATAATCTATATGGATTGATCTCTGGACCAGATGGAGATTCATTTAAGAGATTATCCCACATGCATTAGTTGTAGGGATTAATATGTACAATAAATTTTTTTAGGAATGGGTTTCTGACCTAAACAATTGGTGGAAAGTAATTAGTCTCTGGCACAGTATCTGGCACAAGATATGTGTCCACGGCATCACAATTCATTTTAATTTTTTCTTTATTTTTAGGTTGCCATCATTATATCTTTTTTTTGTTTTTTAAACATTTGTTAGTATCTGCAACATTAAAATGAAAGAGAAGAAAAAGACAGCAATATTAATTGCATTGTGAAGGCATTTTTGCTGTTCGATAACTAGATGTTAGGAAACTGGTTTTGTTTTCTGTCTGCTGCTATGGAAAGAACGCAGTGAAAACTGAGTGTTGTATATTCTGAAATTATTAGATTGAGTAAATATAATTTTAATGGTATACCATTGTTTGAAAATTTGTTTTATAATACCAAAGCATTTTCCAAGAATTTCAAAAAATAAATGATGTAATAAACAGCCTTATGCTAGGTGGACTAAAATATAATTAATAATAACCATTATTCTACTTAAACATTGTTCTCAGATACTGTGCAGACTGTTTTGGAATTTGAGACAGGTACCTGTGGTTCATACCTAGTTGAAAAACCAAAGTATTATTCTCAGGAGCATCCAAAATTAGGATACAGTATAAATTTTGGGTAGTTTTTATTTGTTGAATGCTATTTAAAATTGTTACACTTGCAACTCTACAAACAGCCAATGATGAGCAGCACCATGATGAAAGCTGTTGATGAGATGCCCATGTTTGGGTCTCTTATTCTACTTTGAGATAACTTTGTGCTTCAATAATGATTTTGCCATTTTTCCTTTGAAGACAGGTTAAGAACAGTAGATGATGAGCTGTCACCTACACATTTAGCTGCCCTTTGTTCCATTCACCATAGTACTTAAACTTAAGTAGGCCTTTCTGTCAGTCTTTAAAAACTCGTTGCATGTAATCATTCTACTTCCTTCAAATAGAAGCTCATGGAGTAGAAGGCAAGATCAAAAACTGAGAGTTTTTATTTGATTGCGAGTTTATAAGGAAATAGATCAAACCAGTAAGTAACAGTGATGAGAACATACCAGGAGTGATGTGTAGCAAAAGTATTTGCTACAAGTTTTGTGATCTGTAAAATTTTATCATCACAGGTCTTCCAAATCCAAAGCTAATCCAAATCCATCAAAGCTAATTTTTGTCATGGGGTAGTTAGGATGACTCTGGATTTCTATTTTACAAGGGGTTCACAACTGCAGATGTTTCCTGTAGCGTATTCCCCACCTGACCCTTACCCATTTTGTACACTCTCTTAATGCCAATTATAAAATGTTCACTTCTATTTTTGTGACTTTACCTTCTTTTTATTAAATAGTTTACTCTCAGCATATAATTAATCCTGTTTATTATACTGCAAGAAATGGGTATGATCTTTACTGGGATAAATAGTGCTCTTTATGTAGGTTTGGTTTCCTTTCCCTCGGCCGCCATCTAATGTACCTTTCTATTTTATCACTAGATGGCAACATAGCAACGCTCCAGATCAAAAGTTGCTATAACCAGAGATGGGCCTTTTCTATCCCGTTTTTCACAGCAGGACTTAAATAATTCACTCCCCGCCTTGAACTTATGCATTCTGGCAATTTCAGTAAATTGCTTCTTAATGGTGTGAGTACTAACTGATTACTAACTGCTACTTTTTTACACAACTGAAGTGCAGAATAATCAAGTCAGAGAAAATAAAATTGCTTTATTTACAGTATTTTTTCTCCTACCAAATCCATTGGAAAGAAGAGAATCCATTGATTCATCTGAATTATCTCACATATGTTTGGTTATTTTGTGGCAACACCTTTAATTGAAGCCAACGGCACATATATTCACATCTACAGGAGCAGAAATTGCATAATTGTTGACTTTTCAAATATTTCAGTTATTGAGCTAAGTCTGGAAGTTAATATATGATAGAAACAACTGAAGTAAGTTTGGGGTGAAGCAACTTGTATCCATTAGTCATATGCAAGAGATGCCTTACCATCCTTGAGAGCACTGAGCCCATAGATTAATTCAAATTCTAGTCAGACTGGACAGGAAGATTATCACTAGACAAGGTATGAAAACTGAAAATTCAAGCTCAGTTTCTCTGGAGATGTATTTTCCAGTGAAATGAGAGAAAAAGAAACAAGACCAATCTTAGCTGAGCTACCAGCTTCTTTTGCTTTTGGAACCTTAAACAGAGTCAAGTTTTGCTCAGTATTTAGTAAACAGTTAGTGAGAGACTCAGGCTTCTTAAGTCTTCTCTGAAACTCAGTTTCTCAGGAAACTAAATTCAGTTTGTTGGAGTAAGAATAGGTTCTGTCCTGTATTAAGCTGACTCCTGAAACCATAATTAGAAAGCTTAATACTGAGCTGAATTGTTCGATTTTTGAGTTTCTATTAGCCCTGCTGTATTCTGATGTATTGAAACAGAATTGCTTGGGCCTTGATATTTGAACAAGTCATCTGCTTCAGAGATGCTGGTCTTTTGTAGCCAGATCCATTATTATCTCATATATTTAATGAATGAGTCGTATTCTGCCAGCTGAAATTAAGGAAGTAATATTGGAAGGCTGTTAATTAACTTTCATTATCCACATTCTCTTTTTCCAGGAAATGTTTTCAGAGAAACCTCATAGGCTTCAAACTCACTCCATACTTGATGTATTTGAGCTACCAGAGCCATGTTCATATCAACACATATCCAAATAAAGTGACAGTATGCTTTGTGCCTATAACTGGGAGGATGACACAGGTCATTGATCTCTATAAGGAAGCCATCAATGAATGCTTTGGTAGAATTCATTAATAATGAACACACTGAGCATGGCCAAGAGAAGCATATAAGGACACAGAATTACATAATGTCATTTGTTATTTTTATAGGGTTCTCTAAGTTAGCTGTTTACCAAGCATACTAACATTTTCTGCTTTCAGTGCATTAGGGATGCATGTGTAACTGTCAGTGTGATACATGCATAGACACACACACACAGAATATGTAAGAAACTAAGAATTCTTCTTCCTAAAGATTTAGAAACTCCTGTTTTCAGGTTTGCTAGTCTGCATGCTTTATAATAAGTGTATTCTTTCACAAAGGTTGTCTCTTTTAAGTCCCATTTTCTCTTACTGCTTATTGAAACAACTGCTGGAGAACTATCAGCAGTGCTGATCATCAGCACTTGGTGTATGCCTCAATATGGCTTGGTATTAGTTCTCCTTAAACTGCCTTCTCCTACACACTCCTAATAGCTCAGAGGAGGTTGTGGGAAAGGCAGGGAGAAGGTGTCCTCAGTAATAGTGAAAGCTGTATTATTCCATGGTGTTATAATGTTGCTCAGACAGATCTTTCAGTCACCTACAGTTCTCAGACAGCACTGAGATATGAATGTGCCTGGTTTGGTAAGCTTAGTAGTCAAAGTCCAGCTGCAGGCAAATTGTGATATTTTTCTCCCTGATTTTATTTCATCATCTGTCTTACAGAATTAGAACAGAATTTGGAAATAGTTGTGTACCACTGAAGGTGCAGTTCTTCCACGAAGGTGACATGAAACATGTAGCTTCATGAAAACGGAATGTTTTGCAGTCAGTTCAATTAACTGAGGTTTCCATCTTTCCAGTTTTCTGTTTGTCTGCTGTTTCTTCAATTTCCAGATTATGAACACTCAATGGAACTGCAGTATCTGATGACATGATAGCAAAAATACATGGAAAGTCAACAGTATTTCAGGATTGCTTTGTTTTAAGTATTTCTTTTATCATTCCAAGGCCCAAACAATCATTTCCTAGCCATGAAATTATATCTCTGTTCCCCACAAAACAGTGACCTCCTCATTAAATGGTCTGTAAGTTTTCCAACAACAGTTATGTTATAAAATTTTGGAACTTCCTAAATAAAGGATGGATTCAAAACTTACACAGAAATAAAAGTACTCCCAGATGCTTTGACCCAAGGCCTAAATAACAATGTAAGTGATGTGACTTAATAGATAATGGAATTGCATTTTTAATAAATAGTACTTCTTTTAAGTGAGAAGTTAAGGAATCAAACACAAGCTTCCTGAAAGTGAAATAACTGGAATACATTCAAGATAATGGTGTTCATCCATCCATCCAGTGCAGGTAGGTTATCTTCATCAGTTCTCATTTGACATTTAAGATGTGGATGGTCTTAATTAAATGTCTGGATGAATCTATTTTAGATCTACTTTCCATTCATGTAATGCTGGTTTTGGAATTAAAAATGACCAGACAGCAACAAGTTTATTTAAAGAACATTTTGACATAAGGTCAGCACACTGTCTCTGGTTCTAACTGCATGAGCTCATGCAGCCATATGAAATCATTTTTAAGATCATATCTTAAATTTGTAAATGCATTTCAGTGAAGCTCTTCCAATTACATTAGCTGCAAATGTATCCCAAACCAACTTGATTTCTTAATGTACATCCTTGATACCAACTTAAAGAGAAGTTACTATTTACCTAGTCACTGTGTCATTTTTCTAAAAGAGTGGAAAGCAAGTACTTGGCAGTATGGACATCTTCTCGGATATAATGAAACATTTAATAAAATAGGAGAGACATCAAACTGAGTGAAGTTCTTGAATTTTCAAAATGCTGCTTCCTTATCTATAGAGCTTGTTATCTATGACTCAGTCCCATCGGAATTTATGTTGTTGCTGATCTACAGAGGCTGCAGCTCCTCTACTTTTTTTTTTTTTTTCCTGTTTATAATGAAGACAGATAATTCTGGGGCTTAAAAAATTTTTACTTACCTATTACTTGCAGATCTGTTATGAGGATGACATGCATAAATGCAGCATTATCTGGGCTGCTGTGGGATGATGTGAGTGTTTACTACATTTACAAAAACAACACAGCTAATGGATATTGTCAAATATTGGGATCAAAATCTTCTCTATCAGGAATTTTTCCTGGGATCACTATTCACCAGATTATTCTCAGTAAAGTATATAATATTTTAGAGTAGTTATTTTTTTAATTAAGTGGTAAAGTAATAGAAATTTCAGAGAGATCATTGAAGCTACCCTTTTGTAAATGACAGTAACAGAAAACCTCATTTTATTGGTCTATTAAGACTAAAAATTATTATTTTTAGATTAACAGATATACCATGAAGAAAGGTAGCAAACTAGAGCTGTTTATTCTTCAGATATTGTAAACCTGCGTCCGTATCAGTATGAGTCTAATAAGAAAATTCTGGTTTTCAGCCTTAGCATTCCTTACAGGAAGATAATGTCTTTTTTCTTCTTTTTTTGTCCAATTCTGTTTGGCTAGAAGTTTAACGGCATGATAACTTTGATTTTTGCCAAGAGAAGGTGACTAAAATGGCACGATAACTTTTCAGTACATCAGAAAGAGATTATTTTGCAATTTTCTGTCATTGTAAGGCACTAGCTTTCAGATTACAATCATCACAGCACCATATCGCAGATACATGGAATTCCTAAGTGAAACACAACTGTTACTAAGGAAAGTCCTTTTATCTGTTATTCTAGCTGAAGGAAACATCATAAAGTCTTTTCCCAAGGTAGTTGCTCTTCTTTACTTGGCTATTATAGGAAAATCAACAGGTGCCATTCACTCAACAAACAATGGTATGTTTTTTTGGCTACTTGAGTCACCTGGTAACTGTACAAAAGACCAATCTCAGTCCATCTCTCTGAAGTGTAGAGTTCAGTGGATCAGTGCTGGACATCACCATGTCCTACAAAACTGTTCATGAAACTTGACAGATCTTACTTTACAATTTTGAGCTGCTGTTCTATTCAAAAACTTTTCAGACAGTGCAGGATCATACAGAAAAAAATCTCTCAGACAAAATTAGCCAGTTCCAAGGCCACAATAAATATCTCTTGGGACAAGGCTCGCAAGATGAAGCTATCAGGCTTACTGGACACTCAGCCTTATCTACTGATATATCTCATGTGACACAGAGGGTGAATCCTAACAAGGCTGCACATGGAGCAGCAGCTCAAGCACTGCAGACAAACAACAAGAAGCAGTCAGGCAGAGTGGGGCAGAAGTGCCAGCCCAACCAGTGCACACTGCAGGCAGCCAGGCCAAGGATACTGCCAAGAATATTTTCAAAAAAGGACTTGATAAATATTTCTGCTAATAACCTCTAGGTCCCATAGACAGGCATACTGACAGTGCCATGAGAGGATGTCAAGGCACTGAAGCCGTTTTCTTGTTGATCATTTTTAAACAGAAGGCAGGGCTCACAGAAGACTACCTGTTACCATTTCCATATTGATTCAGCATGAACCATAAGAAAGAAACCCATTAATCAATTTTCCTGTGCTCTTTGTTGAGAGACTTTCTGCCACAAGGCCACTGCAGCTTCCCTAGCTGACCCACAAAAGTCTTGCGTTACTACCCCTGGCATAGGCAAGAGAATTCTCTGTCCAAATGCGAAGACAAGCTGAGGCTTTGACCTTTTTTCTTGTTAGACTGTGGGATGTTTAAAATAGAAGTGCACTTTAATATACTGTAGCTATAAACAGATCTGCATGACTCAAAATCAGGTCCAGCAACATACCTTACATGAGTTACTGATTGAGCTCAAATGCAAAACCAAATTATACAGGAGATGGAAGCAGGGCAAGCTACCAAGGACATGCAGGGACAGAATTGGGAAAATCTAAGCTTGGTTGGAATTGAAACTAGCAAGGAACATGAAGGGTAACAAAACATGGGTTTGTAGATGCATTGATGGCATAAGGAAGGAAATGGAAAAGGTGAGCCCCCTGCTAGGAGACCTACTAAGTATAAAGAGAAGGCTGAAGTATTTAGTGCCTTCCTCCCTCCCTCAGTCTTCATTGATAAATACTGTTTTCAGTTTTTTCAGGTCTCCATTAACATTAAATTTTGTGCAGTTACTACTTACAGCATCAATGGATCCAAACAGGGACTACTACTTAGATAAGCTGGACACACACAGTTCACAGGATGAGACAAGACACCGCTGTGACTGCTGAGAGACCTGGCAGATGCCATTGCAAGGCCACTCTTCGTTGTCTTTGAGCAGCTGTGATGATCAAGGGGAAAAGGCAATCAGTAACAAATTATTTTAAATGCTCATGTATTCTTTGTGCCAGATTTCTACATCTTTTATAATCTTTTAAGAACATTTCCAGAAACTGCACCTCTCTGTGAATCTGAGGCACCTTGGACTTCTCTAACTTCTCGTTTATGACTGAAAATTGATGCTCCTCTAATCTTGACTATTTCTACACCTTTGAAAATGAAACAGATAGTAGCATCTGCCATAAAGACAAGAAACCAGACTGCTCTTTGAGTGTATTGCTCCAATACAAGAATAGGAAAATGTCATGGCATAAAGGCAGCACAGATTGGCAAACAATGATTTTGGTTTGTGTTCTTCTCTGAGATTTTCTATGTTCTCATTAAGGGCTCAGGCACCTTGTCTTTCAATTTTACAGTGCGGAAGTCCCTGGGTTCACACACTGTGCTTCTTTTGCGGTGACAGTGCCCACGACTGATCTCTGCCCCTCTACCAAACAGCCAGACTGATCTCTGTGAGCATTTTGGAGTATCCCCATACCTACTTCCTCACTCTCCAAACTACTCAGGTACATGCAAACTGTTATAACCACACCATATATGGTATAACTTTATGCAGTATTCACTCATGCTTAACATTGCTTCTGACACCTACCTAATCAGTCTTTTTGCTCAAAAGAAGGATTTTCCTGTCTTTTGCAGATAACTGCATGAAAAGATAAACTGCATCACTGAGGAAGCCAGAGCTGTAATGCTGTGTTACTCCTCTATGTATTAAGTCTAGTACTTAAGTGCCAAAATTCAATTTTTAGGTCAAATAAATGACACTTCTGAGATTTATTCTTCACAGAATATGAAATTTCTCTCTCCTGTCACTACAGGCTAGAAGTTATGTTTTCCTCTCCTTCTGCTTCACAATGCATCTTCTAGACAGAAAACAAACAGGAGGGAATGACGACTGAGTGATTTGTTACAAGTCATTCCAACACACTGTATTTCTGTCTTTCAGTTAATGCATACTGTTAGTTGGAAATGGAGTGCCTGCCATTTCAGGTAAGGTTTTTGACCCCTGGAGATGTAAGAAACAATCATATTTTCCTCAGTATTCCCCAACATGGAAGCAACATCTTCCCCCAAAACTTTTTGGTTTGATAACCATTGTTTCCCTAGCTTTTAGCCAAAGGTGCAAAGAACAGTACCCAGAAGACTTACAGACCTGTCCACATGTTTTACTGGCAAAATAAGGCATTACTGCCAACCTCAGGTTCACACGCTAGTCCCTCAGGTGCCTGAATTACATACTCTGACAATCAGGAGCCAGACCTGTTGTAAGTTTTTGCAACAGTACCCATTTCCTCTAACCAAAGATCACTCCCCGAAACAGGAATTGCTTTTTTAACTGCCTGCATCAGCTGTGCTGTAGTACTCGAGGGACAAAGCTGTTCTGCACACAAAATGGAGTTCACCAGCCAACTGGAAATTTATCTGAGAAAGAGGGGCTAAACATCTAAACGTCTGCAGCCAGAAATGATAGTGGAAGTCAGGATACCCCAGGGGTGGGCACATCCTTCCTCCTCCAGTAGCTTTGTCCCAAGGGCACATACACAGCCTACTGTTAGCAGCACCTTTTTAAAAGTGCTATGAAGGGGCACTGCTTGTCTCTATAAAATAATTTAGTCTGCTGGAAGAGAGAATGCATTTTTTCTTCTCCTGCTTTTCTCCAGCTTTTAACAAATGGATTTTTGTTTTGCTGTCGCTTGACAAGGTTATAGATGAAGCGTACACGGCAAAGTTACTCTCGAAGGCGCCTGCTGCCTTAGAAGCGGCCATGCCTTCACCAGCATCCACATGTGCGTTATTCCCAGGCCCGCACGGCTCAGACGTTCCCTCTGTCGAGCCAGTTAAAATTTCCGTTCTTCACGGGACTCAAACGTGAAATGGCGGTGCCGGGCGATGCTCTGCACACGGCCACCAAAGGGACTGGGAACTAATGAATCCTGCTCTGGGAACTAATAGCGTTAGACGCAGGAGTGGCGGGCACGGCACGGGGCAGGGCAGGCGGACACAGCCATGCAGCCGGGCCGGCCCGGGTCCCCAGAGGCCCGAGGGAGCCACAGCAGCGCTCTCCGGCCGCCCCTGACACCTCCCCGGAAGGCGGATCGGACCAGACAGGGCACACAGCCCTGACATGAGCAGGCGCCGCACACCCCCCGGGCAGGCCGCGGGGCAGGCCGGCCGGCGCCGGGCACGCCGGGAGCCGCATTCCCGCCCGCATTCCCGCGCGGCGCGCCGGGAGCTGTAGTCGCGGCCGTGCTGCTCCGCTCGGGCGCTGGGGGCGGGCTGGAGCGGCTCCATTTTGCGCCCGTCGGCGGGGCTGCCCGGCCGTCCCGCGGGCCGGGCC
>VZTJ01004964.1:513854-545635 GCA_013397795.1 Orthonyx spaldingii
CTTGCCGTGAGCGTCCCCAAGCTGTGCTACTGCCCCTGCTACTGCCCCGAAGCTCAGCAGCGGGGAGGCCCTGCCTTTCTGGTCACGAAAACCAGAAAAGGGTTTTCTGGGAGAATGGTAGTTGGGGATAACCTCTGTCTCTGCAAGAATAAGAGCTTTTTAGCACAGTGTCAGTAAGGTGATTTTTTTCTAGACCATGATTTTTGAATAGTTTTGTTATGGCTGCGACTTGGTAGAAATAAAAGAATTGCTCCAGCTTGATTTGCAGCCCTATGAGCTCACCTTCCCTCCCTCCTGGATAATCTTTATGTGGCACCTACAGCAACTGTTGTATTGTCTTCTGTTCAGCTGGAAGCTGCTCAAATGCCATGGTAACAAATGAGGTGTAAGTACCTGCATGGAACAGGAGGTTGGGATAAGTAATATTAAGAAAATATTATCCGTTAATGCGTTTCAGTTGCTGGAAATTAGCACGAGTGGCACTAGTTCTCTGACCAAGTTTTGAGTCTACTGATAGAAGGACAGTAAGATGGAGAAACAGCTTCAGGTGACAGTGGTTGTGTTACTTAGCTTATTTTGGATAGGCTTTCCTACCACCACCATTTTAAAGTGCACCTTCGCTGTTTTGCAAGGGTGAAGGTATATCCAAAAGAAGGTGTCTTTGCTCACCTGGTTGAGCTCATATGTGATGCCAATATGAGAAAAAGTCACAGTGTGCCTTATTTATACTAGACTTGAGGAGGGAAGGATGCCCTGTCACATGCATATATATGGCTTCTCTGGACTACAGAGTGAATATATATATTGGGGAATCTCTTTTAGCATAAAAAGACATGATTTTACATATATTAACTATAAATATTTGTACAGAGAAAGAAGTACGACTTCAATTTCATGACTCTTGCATAAGAATATCTTTGAAGTCAAGGCTTGACGCACTTCTGATTCACCAAAATGGAAGACCCACTGTTCTCACAAAGACTTGCTTAGTTGTGCATAGTGGGCTCAGTTCACAGGCAGGCTGTGAAACCTTAACAGAACGGACTGACTTCTGTGTAAACGCCTGCCTGGAAAGTTCACAGTGCCATGGCCTCTGTGAGAAACTCCGTTCTTCTTATGATGATAGCACTGGGGTGGGGTGTGACTTCAGCATGCTGTTTCTTTTCCTCTTGTGATAGTCTACTCTCTCATTCACATCATCCTTTCTTGTTCCTCCAGAGTTGAATTGTTGTGATCAGTTTTACTCTAGCTATCCTAGGAAGGCTGGCAGTTGACATGAGGGAGGTGAGGCGAAACAGCAACAGGAAGGGTGTGCTCATAAAAGCCAGTGTCATACTTTTCCTAAGGACACATTAGGGACTGTTGGTTATCCTGTTATTACTGGGGCTCTGCCTCCGTTGAGAATTCACATAGTCTCTAAAGCCACCCTCTGTGGAAGGAACTTCATCTCCAAAAGAAGCAGCCAAGCACATGTATTTGCAGATGTTTGATTACATATAGAGGTGACTTAGTTGTTGAAGACGTACATCACCACAGAGTATACATAGTATAAGCTGAGACCACTAAGGAGAATATTTCTGTTTCCTGCTTCAGTCCTGTTTGTTGTTTTGTAGCGATGTCTGCCTTATTTGACCATTAGAGAAACAGTTTTCCTTCAAACTGGTGAAAAAAGCACAGGTTCACATGATGCAGTTTTTACTGCTTGTACAACAGCCTGCTGAAATCAATGGTACTGCTTTATTTGGGGGCACTAGGAGTGGGTGGAAGAAGTGAGGAGTCTTCTGTAACAGCAGTTTTGAAGTTCTGTTTATTCATCAAACCATGCCAACTGTGTATTTGAGACATTAGCAGGTTTGCTCTTTGCTTCTGATGCTCCATGTAACTTGGAAGTGGGTTTGGGATTTTTTTTTTTGTAGTTTAGGTTTGGGGCTTTTTTGTTTCTCTTTTGGAACAAGAGACCATTGTTATTCACCTGGTTGACAGAACCAACATTACTGTAATAACGAACAGCTTTATTTTAACCTGAACGCAAACTGTGGCTTCATTTCCCAGGCAGCTGCTTAGGTATGCAGGGGAATACTAAGTGACCTTGCTACTGTTGGAACTCCTTACAGGACTGAGTTGGTTGCTTTTGGAGGATATACCCTTCCAATGTCCTTAGTGCTTGAAAAAGAGAAAATCTTTGATAGAACCGAAGTGTGAGGGGGATGTGTGTGTTGTAGAAGAAAGTAGACTTTCAAGCACTGGTAACTTTATGGAGGGAGAGAAGCTTAAGGGCGTATTTACGTGGTATAGTTTGTGCCTTTGAACATCTTTTATGATCATTAAATGGGTAGGGTGAAGACTTTGATATATTGTGTTTTGAGAACTGGAATACTTTATAGTTTCATTTTAACTAACTGCTATTTTTAGGAGTCTAGTTTTTTTGTGCCCAAGTAGTATCCTATTTTTTCCCTTGTCAAATAGGGTGATAGCAAGCTAAAATATTAATGTAAATGAAAGCTCTGAAAATATTTTTGAAGCACTGGGATTAGTGTTTTTCTTTCATTGTAGTGACATGACTTTATTGTGCACATAGAAAAATACTTCTCTAATATTTTCCTTATGATAGATTAAACCTGAAATCCTGTTTTACAAGACTGACATATTGCAAAATATTGAGGATATGGGGTTGCACCATACTACTGTGGCAAAATTCATATCAAGACTAAAGGGAATCCAGTTTGTGTAATGGAAGCAAGGATGTAGCATTTGGGATCAGTTTGGGCATGTTACTGAACCAGTGAGCTATACAGATGTAATTTAATTTGCAATCTTTATTTTGTAAGTTGTATATACTCTTTTCAACTGTAGCCAAATTCAACACTCTTTGTTGCATTTGTCCTGCATTTTTTTCCTTCAGTGAGATAAGGCATTTTGTTCAATGAGAAAATGGGACCAACCTTCCAATAGCTCATCCAGATTAAGTAATAATTAGATATAATTACTGTTCCTAGGGGGAAAGTAATTCTGCCTCATTGAAATTCTTTTATCTTCAATTAACCTACTCTGTTCTTACTGGAAATATGAAGCAAAGTGCCAGCTGGCTTCAGGCACCTCTTCCAAAGCTGCTAACTGTTTCATTTGCCACCAGCGCTCACTTTGTGTAGCGTAGTGAGCCCTGTGTATTATTTGGGCACCACTAAGGAGTAAAGTGTACTGGGATAGGCACAGGCTGTGCTGAACACCTTGTTGGATCAGCTTTCCATCTCGTTCATCCGCTTCTGTGCGATCGATGAGAAGGGTTGCTGACTCATTTTTCTGTACTCTTCCTATACTTTGTGTTTAGTTTCATGGGGTTGTAGGCGGGGAGGAGTGGGAATAATTTTTTTCCTCATTTTTTTTTCTGTCTAGTAAGCAACCAGGCTTTATTCTATCCTGCTGCTTGTGGGATATCTTGTGTAACTTTTGTTCTGTTTTCAGAGAGCAGTCATAACCTTTCTTGGCATTAACAGATCCAATGGGTACTTGATATGTAGGTTTTTTGGAATTCAGCAGCCAGGTTCTGAGTTTTCTGGCCACTAGTGCCCAGGAGAGGGAAAGACTAGAGCACCAGAAACCCTGTCTAGCTTAGTACTAGATCAGGTTAATTTGGATACACCTTCCCATTAGCAAATGTACTTTGTTCCAGTGCTGACAAACTGTATGTTGACTGTGCCTACGGTTTTGACTATAAATATAAAGCTGAAACTATTTTGAAATGGTGAGCTGGTAAACTGTGGGATAGGAATGGCTTCAGAACTGGAACAGGTTTATGTTGCAGTAGCTCTTCTGTTTTCCTCGGGACTTTGACTTCACCTCATGAGCAGTCCATTCTTTTATGTTCACAAACTCACTAAGTTAGATGAGTAGTCTTCGCGTCCTCCTTTCTTCCCCTCTTCGTTTTCTCCCTGTTCTTTCTGTACAGAGTAAATTAATGCAGTGTATTTCTGGATGTAGTTTGTTCATATAGACTTGCCCTCTGCTTCTTTCTGGGGAGTGGAAGGAAAGAACTTTAAATAGACTAAGGTGATGATTTAGTGTAGTCATCCATACCCCACTAGCTAACATAGCACTACACTGACAAAGCCAGAAATTAAAGCAAAGGGTAAAGTTCAGTCTTCAGCAAAATTTGTCCATGGATTACAGTTGAGGTTTAAATAAATACAAGGCACAGAATCTGCCTTCTCTTAATTCATATTGACAAAATTTCCCACAGCTGGCTTGTCAGTTTGTAACTGTTGGCATGAGGTGCTCTTTTTGCCATTTAACTTGTTTTCATTTTTATTAATAGCTTGTCAACCTGAGGTTTAGTGTATCATTTTTATTGGGAGACAAAAAGCTTACACTCCATAATGTTTGCGATGGCACTGTAAATTACACACTGACTCCAGCCAGCACATCTTCAACTGTGACACATGCAGCCTTTTACGTTTTTATCATCAGTTGTGCTGCATAGTGACTTTGCATCACAAAACACTGATTATGTCAACAGGTTGTATGAAGAAGATAGCTTCTCTTTTTTTCCTGCCTGCTTGCTAAACCAGTATTAATTTACTGAGGGTACTACCTCAGCCTGTATCTTGCCTGCCAGTTGAATTTTTGAAGTCTGCTTTGTAAAAGTTCACAGAGATGTGCTGGGAGGGAAAAACCCTGTTACTGGAGTAATTGACAAAATAATGTTTTCTTTGTATTTTCCTGAGGTTTTTCTTGCCTAACCTATTTCAGTTTTAAGGACACAACTGAGACTTTTTTTTTTTTTTAGATTTTGTTTCAGGTTCCTTCTCAAATTGTGTGTCACTTGAACTTTTCTAATGCTTGGAGACTGATATTTTGGGGGTGGTGATGTAGAGAGGGAAAGAGTACTTTGAGGTTTTCCTTTTCCAGATCTCTGTGCATCTTTGAGGTCTTGAGGGTAATAGCTTCTGATAGACACTTGCTGCTGCTGCTACTTTCATAAAAGAAAAGAGAAAACACTAAGGGAAGTTTCCCTTCTTTACAATTTTTCCCCTTTTCTAAAAAATTTTCACTTCTGATTCCTTTTGAAATGAATCTGTTTTCTGTTGGCTACAATACAAGTGGTATATTGGAAACAAGTGTCAGATCTATGCAAAGGACTTACACCTGATGTTTGGAGACCCATGCATCAGCAACCTGGAGAGAGCTTTGTCTCTCCTATGTTGACCTCTAGTTGAGTATTCAAGGACAAAATATAATCAGTCCATCTCTGAGTATTTCTTGTTCTCATCTGTTCCTAAGCAGGTGTGGTCATTGCTATTAATGGCAGTCAGTGTGTGTATCTCACAGTCCTACATTCTGATGTACTTTAAAGAAAAACATGCTCCTTAAAATTACGACAATTGATTCTAGAATGTGTTCCACCTAATGGTAAGCTTTACAACCTGCAGTTTGTTGATAAATAGAAGGTTGATCTGGATTTCTCCCAGGTACAGACTCCTTGGCTGACAAACTTTGACACCACTAAAACACTGGAATAGAACCTAATGGAATTAATTCACTGTGTACAGTTGGGGAATTTCAATGACATTCTGTTCCCGTAAAATGTGTTGTGCAGTTTCCACTTTGTGATAGGATTTAATGCTTTTGATGTGGGGGATAGTCTGCTATGAGAACATAAATCTGTACTGCAAACTAACTAGAGTTTTGGGGTTTTTTTTCCTTCTTTCCTTTTAGTATTGGATGAATGAATATACTTCTTCCCTTGGAATTGGAGTGTTTCATTCAGGTATAGAGGTGTATGGCCGAGGTATGTACAAGAAAAGCATAACTTTTTGTTTCAGTAATGCTGTTATTTAAAAAGCACTTTTCAGGCAGTGAGGGGAGTCTGGCTCCTGAAACCTGTTCATCTCTTTTCTCATCTATTCTGCCTCTGGAAAAAAACTTTGGACATGAATAATCTGGTAGCCGTCATACATTCTTTTGTATAAAGCTATGCAACTATGAAACATGTGCAATTTATTCAGCCAGGCATCTTTATTTTAGGTTTGGAAATACTTCAAAAAAACTACATAAAACAAATGTGTGTTTTGTATAAGCATGGCTGAATCCTTTCTGCAGTATTCCATCAGCACTTAGTGCAAGGAGTTAATTTGTAACTACAGGAACAATAATCTGGTGCGCAGAGGCACCTACAAGTGCATGATGCTGAGGAAAAGGTCTGTTCCTTGTTGGTAGGTTGGTTTGTTTTAGAGACAGTTTCTTTTAAAGGCATCCCATGCATGCTGTTCATAAAAGATACCCTTGTGATAAATAACAGCAATGCTTGTCAATTTTGCTAAGTAGGTTGTACTTGGCTGCTGCAGCCTCCTGCTCTGTTCAGGGTGCTTTGAACCTGCTTTGCAGCCAGAAGGTGTTTCTGTGCATGCCACAGCACAGGCTCAGGTCTGAGCTGTTCCTGCCCAGAAGTGTAATGACACTCCGAGGTGATGGTGTTGCTGAAAGTAGTCCAGTTAAAGAAGGAAAATCTACTGCAGTGGTTTTTTTTTGGAATGTGTTGGGAAGTGAGGGGAAGGAGCAAAATGCAGGGCATGCACTCCAAAGACCACACTGCCCAAAGTTATTAAACTATGTTTCAGCTACTATAGTGGTCCCATTGTATCTAGTTTTGCAAGTGTTACCAGAGCAACAAATTGACAAATACAATCCTTATTGTTAAAACTCTTTTTTGGATTTGTTTTACTCTGACCCAGAAAGACCTGACTCTTAATAGTGCTGTGCCTGAAACCCAGTTTTTGAGCTGTGCCAAATACATGTGCCTCCCTTCCTGTTGGGATTATAGCAGCTTTCTCATATAGCAGGTCATGGCCCCGCTAGAACAATGACTTGCATTTTTCAAAGCACATCAAACTTTTTATTTATTAACCTGTTGTAAAAAAGATTATCCACAAAACTGAGTGCTAGACTTGGATGACGTGTTAGGAGTTTTGCGGAAGGGAAGTGTGAAGTCATGCTTAAATCTTTTTATTACACTCTGGTTGCGGCGTGCTCTGTTATCTTACAGACACAGAAGCTACAGCATACCATGATATTTTCATGTAGTGTGAGTGCTTAAGCCAGCAGATGCTATATGCAGACTTGAGATGCATGCACTGGTTTACTTTCTTGTTATAGTAAAGAACTCGTGACAGTTGAACCTTTGCAAATCAAGAAATTTAAAAAATCTATTAGGCTACTATTCACTGCCAGACTGAGGTCTGTAGTGTACGCTGAACAGAAGTGCCATCAGACCTCTGAGGATGCAGTACTCTGAATCCCTAATTTAGACATACGTAAGTGGAATTTTAAAGACAATTATGTATAAAGAACATTGGCAAGATGTACAGTTTAACTTGTAAATGCTCACTCATACAATTAAAACAATATGTACTTACTGCAAAGTTATTCAAGTTATACCTGTACACTGATGTAGGAAATTTCCTGTCAGTTTTTACTTAGGCTGGCTAGTAACTGACAGAACTATTAATTTCCAGTTCACTTCATTTGCTACCCATGTAAATAAGATGTCTAGTTGCTAGCTTTAGATCCTTGTGAAGTCATCATCCAGTCAGTGAGCTCTGCTGTTCTTTACTGTCATCAGATGCTGGTTTTGTTAAATCTGAGCTTTCTCTTTCAGAATTTGCCTATGGTGGTCATCCATACCCTTTTTCTGGAATATTTGAGATTTCACCGGGAAATGCTTCTGAGCTAGGAGAAACATTTAAATTTAAGTAAGAAAGATTGCCTATTTTCTTGCTCTTTGAGAAAGCATATGAAAAAGACAATTTGTTGCATTTATTTTTGAGGATAGATGTATTTATTGAATTGTACACGATTTCTGACTTTCTGAGAAATTCACAGGTTTGCATAGAAATGAAAGACGGACAGAGGTGATGAGACAATGAAGTGTCTACAGCAAAGAACATTTATTTAGCATACCATTAAATTCCTTAAATGCATACAAATTTTGTGGACTTGTGGCTTACTTTTGTTACTCATACAGCGTAAGCAATGCAGTAACTTTTTCAAGGTGGGTAATCGGCAAGGAAACATAATCTCTCATGATAAGTGGTGCCATAAAGTGGAATAGGAAGCATCTTTGTTATTCTTGGAGAACAGAAGGATCTTGCTACCCACAGTGGGGTGACTTTTGAGCAGTGTATGAACAGTAGTCCACCTGTATCGTGGAAGCCTGATCATCATCTCTATTTCTTTTCTAGAGAGGCTGTGGTTCTAGGCAGTACTGACTTTATGGAAGATGATATAGAAAAAATAGTAGAAGAGCTTGGAAAGGAATTCAAAGGAAATGCTTATCACCTAATGCACAAAAACTGCAATCACTTTTCTTCAGCTTTATCTGAGGTAAATAAACATAAAGGTCTATAGAAAGGTGCTTCACAGGTGGCTACAGAGCGTCATCTCCTTCTGGTCCTTTGGAATGTTTGGTTTAATTTTCAACTTTCTATCTCTGATACTTTGGGCAAATGTCATTATTTTTCAGGTTGTATTTGTGCTTATGTCCAAAGCACCAGATTTTGCTGCTAAATATTGTTGTCGTACATAGCTTGTGTTAGAGCAGAGGTGCATTCCTAAAGAGAGACCTAGTAAATAAAGTATGAACAGGATTACAAAATTTTTTCATTTGTTTCAGGGATTGCTACTGAAGATAGAACTACATGTTATTTTTATCAGATTATTTGTATTTCCCCACAGCACCATCACACTGCAAATCATTTTCAAAGTTATGACCTACTTTTAAAGAATAGCAAAGGCATTGAAGTTACCCAGACAGTGTTAGTCTTCTGCTTGAGAGGCTTTTGTCAAGTTACTGCTCTGCCAGCACCTGTGTCCTGGTCATATAGATACCTGAGTGGTCATGCAAAGTATCTGACCGAGGAGTCAAACGGGCTTTGCTTTTTCCCCTCAGCTTTGTTGTAACGTGATCAGTTTGCCAATATGATTGAATGCCTGATCATTCACATGTGTATCCACACAAGGGAAAGGGTCAGGAACAAGTAACCCAGGACAAAGAGGAGAATGGAAATTTTGATTCTTATTGATAATTGACAATCTCTGCTTGCCAGAATTTATTCTAATGTTTCATTGAAACATTCCAAAACAAGAATGGCTATTTTTCCCATGTGAACTTCCATAGATTTTAATTGGGTTTTTTTCCAAAATAGTTAATGCATACTTACTGTGTAGCCTGTGTTTTATGTAGACTAATCTTCCAGTGGCAGTGGAAAATTTTATTGAGATGATGATTCATGTTCAGTGCTGGTACAAATAAGTAGGGTGAGACACTTGCAAAGCTGCAGTTGGTGTGAAATCTGGCCTATATGGCCAGGGGTTTGCCATATTCTTCAGGTGCATGGTCATATTTTTTCTCTTTTAGGTCTTGTCCTATTTAGTGTTCAAATTGACTATGAAAGTGGGTATAATTACAAATTAAATGCTGCTCAGTTACAGCAGAGTAATTCTCACATTCTCCACATTTGCACTGTAATACCAGAAGTGAATGTTGAGGTAGTTAAGTAAAGTTGCTCACTCCTTGGATAGTGACAACAAAATTATTTAATGACTAATGTGCAGTAAAAATAAGTACTTAATCCAACTTTATAAATTTTTGAGGAGCTGACCCCAGCTGTGCATTGTATAGCTTCTCTTGTTCCAGTGAACGGAAGTGTGTGCTTGGCCTGTGTGTTGTAGGGTAGTGACATATTGTGGAAGTCGTCAGAGGCCACCACAGTAAAAGAGCCTCAGCTGTGTGTGTAACTCCATACAACTGTGGTATTGACACAGTGGTTTTGGCCACTTGATTTCAGGGTGCTTTTTTGTAATAGTGAGGTTTCTCCTACAATTTCTGTTTCTGAGGAATTGGCACTGAATAGAAACCATAGCTAACTAATTTCTGTGCCTTTTGCAGAAGTTATTAAAAAAAGAGTGAAGTGGTTAGGCTTTTCAGGACTTGTAAGAAAATCATAGAACTATGTGTCCAACTTTCACAATGGAATATAGGTCTCCTTGTGGGACTTGGAATGCTGCCTTTACTGATGGAGAAAGTTGTCATAATGCAGCTAACTTGGGTGCTTCTTGACTGGCATTTGTGATATGTAAACTGTAAGGTTGCTGCAGCTTTTGCTTTTTATTTACAGTACTGCAGTTTTGTTACTGCTGAATCCAGAAAACAAATTAACCCTTTCTTTTTCCTTCCTCCATAGATTCTCTGTGGAAAAGAGATTCCACGATGGGTGAATCGCCTTGCCTACTTCAGCTCTTGTATACCCTTTCTCCAGAGCTGCCTGCCAAAGGAGTGGCTGACTCCTGCAGCCCTCCAGTCTAGTGTTAGCCAGGAGCTACATGATGAGCTGGAGGAAGCTGAGGATGCAGTAGCATCAGCTTCCTTGGCAAGCTCGGCATCTGGGTCTAGAACTGGACGCCACACCAAATTATAAGTCCTCCTCCAAAGTAGCAACTGGTTTGAAATACTTCAATTTGATCTCTTCAGCAACTGACTTCCTGAAAGAACATGAGAGCCAACTCTAGAACATTGTTTTTATATGCAAAAAAAAAAAAAAAGCTCTCATCAACCCCTGTTTCAGCTCAGGATTATTTATGTAGTGAAAGGAATTGCTGGGAGAAAAGGGAAGGATTTTGTGTGAAGCCACCCTTTTCATTTTCACCTGTTTGGTAGACCTGAGTTAACATCTTGCATAAAGCAGAACTTAAATTATTTGTTTACAGTATTGTGTACTGCTGTTTACAAGTCCTGTAAGGACTCCTGCCATCATGGAAGAAGAAAGAATTTGAGTTTGATTTAACTGTTGGTATAAATCAAAAGCAGTGGTATGATGCCCTGGATGAACTTTCCCCTTTGTTTTCAAGATTTAAGGCAGGAGAAGGTTAAATTGAGAAATGCCAGGAACTGCTGAATACAATGTATGTGAACAGGGTACTGTGCGCTTAAAGTGGCTGATGTAAACAGGTAGATTCCAGGATGTAGGGAGACTGGTTTGGTCTAAAATCTGTTCATAGAAGTATGACCTCTACATTAATGAAACTGTGGATTTTTGCACATATGAAGGGAAATTTCTATCTCATTGCAATGCACATCAATCCATTTCTTTTTTTTGTAATTCAGCCATGTAGTTTTCATCCTGTCTTCTGTCCTTACTTGCAGTTTACTTCAGGATTTAGATGCACGAATATCATTTGTGACAAATTTTTCACTTCTTTGCTTTAATTGATTTCAAACTTGTGTATAGTTAGTACAAACTTGTACAAGTTAGTACCTGTATTCCTTTTTTGTTTGTTTGTTTCATATAGTCTGGAATCATGTGAAACAAGCCATTTATGGTTGGGGAATGGCCTTTGCTTCCTGCTGCTGATTTTGCTTCATTTGAGTTTGTAAACATTTGTGTCCTTCTTTTTTTGAGCTATAAATTACTGCCCAGTTGTGCATATTCGCACAAATGATAGAGAAATCCTAATTTATTTCCCCACAGTCTCTATCTGTGGCATTAACTTTCTTATCAGATGTAATGAAGAAAAACCTGAAAGTTGCTTATGCACCTGCGTGTTTACACAGCAGAACCCACTAATCTGCACACATAATTATATCTGAAGGTAAGAGATATTATTTTCTAAAACACAGAAGTATGTTTGCTGGTAGATTATAATTAGAGCTAAATTATAATTAGTGATCAGAATATATTATGGAATGCCTTATTCTTGTTCATTTACCAAGAGAATTAATTGTTTTTCCAATCATTAGTGTAAATTAGTGAGGTTCTATTGTGCACATAAGGCTACAGTAGCACAAACATGAGGGAGGTGAGCTTGAGTATTTTGTAAGACTTGCTGCCTTAAACTAACAAAAAACATACCATCCCTAAACTGATCAGCTCACAAAGAAGTGTGCATTACTAGAAATACAAATGATTCTTACGAGCTTTATTTACAGTCTTTTGCTGGGTTTAGTTTTTCAATTGAATGAAATACTGACTCTGCAGTTTCTGCTGTTCAAAAGCAAAAAAAAGTCCTCTTGGGAGGCAAGAATGCTTCATGTTATGAATGCTCCTGGCCATGGGTAGTGGTGCCATTGAACCCTACGGGAAGGTGCAGTAGCTGTATCATAGTAAGAATTGTTACGTTTGCCAACTCCGACTTGTGTTAGAAACAAGTGGAAGTTTTTCTGCTACCACCTGAGTTGAATCCTTCATCAGACAGACTTTAGGCTTTCACTTATCTTCTGTGGTGCAGCGTAGTACAGAGAGAGATATGCTCGGTTCTGGGGGAGAAAACCAAGTGAGACTCTTTCTGGAAAGAGTGAGATAATAGTAAAAGACTCCTTAACTGTATTTTGGTACGTGTTTTAATAATCTCTTCTACCAAGTGGGAAATGCTTAAGACTGGTGAGTGTGCCACTAACTTCATTCTGTTTGATCTCCAGAAGCTGGATATACTGACCCTTCCTGTTGAGTGCTTTTCACTCTGCATTTGAGTTATCCTTTCCTTTTTTCCCTGTAGTGAAAATGAATATGGTGGTCTCCAGTCAACTCTCAAGCATTACAGAACTGAATCTCGCACTACTCACAGCTCAGACAACAGGCTGCAGACAGGTTATTTTGTCTCTGCTGTGCAGCTGTGGTAGTAATGTGACTAAGTCTCTTGGCCAAGGCAGGTCCTTTATTTCAGCTCAGGGTTGAGGCCACTGATCTAGCAACGTACTGTAGCTTTTCCTAGGCTTTAGGAAAAATAAATAGAATGAATTTTCATTGCTACCTTTTATGTACCAAAATCAGCTTTTTAGGCTACTAATACATCCAGAGTGCTAGGTCACTAATCTCTACACCTTCATTAACACACACAATTACAGCATGTACAATGCAAGAACGTGACAGATCACAGCACAGTTTTTATTTAGAAGTAAAACTAAGACTATTTTTTATAAAGCAGACTGGAAAGTTTGTAACAAAAACATTCATTTTATCGGTAGCTGTACAGGTGAAAATACTGTCTTATGCTCCATAACAACTTTTTTTTGTTTGTTTCGAAACCATCCATTTTTAAATCCTGTGAGGAAACTGACATCTGAACCCTGAAGGTTGTTGGGTAATGTATCAAACTGAGCAGTACTGTAACACCAATCGTGTGCTGTCAGCTCAGCCTCTGCTGGATGCCTGCAAGAAGTCACCCTGCCAGTGGTTACTCCAATCTGTTAGCAATAGAGCAAGTTACCTTTCACCAGCATTACTGCCAAGCAGGGATTACTTTAGTCTACTAATGACCACACTGTGCTAAGACTAGAACACTTCAAAATGCTGTGAGAAAGCTGGACACCTGTGGAATCTTTTCCATCAAAACGGGTAGAAAAATATCACCACTTCAGGGTTCTTCTCTGTTTACTTTCTCATTCTTGTTTAATTTTCTGTGAGATAGTACTTTTGATATGTATTACATTGTTTAACTCAGTCATTTTATTTAAATGCCATTTTCTGTTCAGCAAGCCAAAAAAATCCAATGTACTGTCAGTGTGCACCAGTAACTTCAGAGTGGCTTGGTTAAAAAAAAAAAACAAACATAAACATAGTTGCATTACTTCTAAAATTTGCAATGCAATTCTGATCACTATTGATAGATGATGATTTTCACTGTTGGAAGTTGGTTACAACCTGAATATTCACTGATGCATTTTTTGTAAACTTGTATTCAAGTTTACTGTACTACATAGTATTTGTATAAAATTCAAAGAATTTTGACTTTTGTTACCTGTACATGGCAACAAGTTGTCTAGCATCTTAAACTTAAATCCATCAGTTTATTAAAAATACTTTTGTAAAAAAAACCATTGGCTCTGTGTGTTATTCCCCTTGTACCAACAGTTTGTTTGACAGTGCCACCCAATCTGATGTTTGGTTTTGAATGATGGTTTTGAAGGACGGTGAGACTATCCAAGGGTTTCCTGTAGTTAAGCTTTAGACTGTTACGCTGACATGAGCATCAGGCGCTGCCGTTTGGTTTCTCTGAGGCTTTAGTGAGAGCCACTAGTTTCTAATAGAATAAATTCAAAATATGTTTAGATTTTGTATACAACTCCATCTGTTGGAGTATCCAAACACTCTGGTGTGCTTGGGCTGTGTTGCAGATATTTTGTACCATGTCCTACATATTTGCTCAAAAGCCTGGCTCTGTGGTCTGGATGTGCAGCAGAGGAGCAGCTACGAGGCGTGTGGGGTCTGTAGTGTCACCTCCTGCCAGTTCCTTTGAGCAGAGCAGAAGTGCCCAGAGTACAGAGCAGTCCCAATGGCAGCACCAGCCTCAGGCACCGCTGGCTGTGCTGTGCCTGCTCTCGTGGCAGCAGTGCCGCTGGTGGCACGGCCCAGCACTGATCCAGCGCAGGGACACTCCCCTGGCTGTCAAACCAAAGAGCTGCCAAGCTATTGCACGGACAGGGCAGCTCAGCAGCTCGGATGCCTGATCCCCTGTGTGGTTCTGTGGGGTGGTGGCACCTTTCTTTAAAGCTGTCGTGGTTCTGGGCTACAGAGCTGGTGGCTCCTCGCAGCGACTCTGGCAGTGGGGTGCTATGGGGCAGCTGCATGGTGAGCCAGCTGGCACAGCCTCTTCCCCAAATATCCCAAGCCTTGGCACAGAGTTGGCAGCAGCCCCTGAGGACATGCTTTGCCAGCACCGAGAGGTGTTGGTGCTGGAATTTGCAGAGGGCACATGAGTGCATGTGTTTTACCAGCAATAATACTTCTCTGCACATTGAGGGCACTGATAAATGGGAGTGCTGTCCTGGGGCTGTCCGAGCTGATGCTGCCCCTACCTGTCTCTCCTCACAGTTGGGAAAGGGATGTGTTTTGCCATGTGCATGCTGAGCGTGGAATGTCCATGTGCACTGTGTGAAAGGAGAGCAATCACTGTTAGTGTCTCCTGAGTGAAGCAAAGATGGAGGGGCTTCATGTGTGCCCCACAGGAGCTGTTGTTCATGGGCTATAACTCATTATTTCCTTTTAGGGAGCTGTTTTTACCTCTATCCCATTTCACATTTACATGGCCTGAAACAGAGTACCCAGATACTGAACTTCAGGAAGCCAGGACTGTGTTGTTGAACTGTTCCTGCTGGGGCTCACCATAGCTTGGGAGGAGGGTTAGGAAGGAGTACAAGCCATTGTGGGTGAGAGAAGCCTTTCCCACATCCATGATGCCAGCCCTGTCTTCTACCCCTTCAGGCAGCTGTGGGGTAGATGTGTGGCAGTTTTCAGATGCACCCCTTGTGGGGTTCTGCTCTGGTCCCAGTGTGGCTGATGGTCAATATGGGTCCTCCTTCACAGTGAGATAATGATGTGAATCAGACACCCCTGGCCAAACAGGGAACAGACAGGTTTTTATCAGGCTCCAGTGAAACGTGTCCAAACTCGCTCACCAGGAAGGGATGGGGCGGACGAGACCCTCTGTTCCCAGTGAGCACCCTGAGTGATGTGGCAAATGCTCCCTCCTATTTCCCAAGTCGGAATGGTCATTACTGTTGGCTCAAGCAGAGCCAGGGCTTTCCTCCCAGAATAAGTATAAAGCCCTATTAAACCCACCTAATGACAACACAAATCATGTTGAACAGAAAATATCTTGTGTTCCCTACTCAGGCTGTGGAGGTTTGCGGGTTTTGTCCTGGTTTTCCCATTCCTAATTTGCCTGTGGGAAACGCTGCCTTCCCCCAGTCCTCCCAGTGCCAGCACACAATAGCTGCTTGTTTTTTGCCTGGAAGGAATTGCTGAGCCTTTAAATAGCTGGAATTGGGTTTATTTTTCTTCTGTACTTCAGCTCATTCATTACTCAGTCATAGCATCCTAAAAGTGAAGATTTCCAAAAGCATTGGCATTTCCCTCCTTTGTTTCGTTTTGGTTTTTTTTACCACAAAAAGATGCTCTGCATCTTAAATTTCATGCACCAGCCTGGTGTTAGTGTCACTAACTAATCCTGCAGTGAAGTGTCAGCTTCCAGCAAATTAATTCACATGCCATTAAGCAAACATGAACTGAGTAGTAAGGACTAGCAAGAGTGGATGGCAGTGTAGCTGGCTCAAATGCAACTGTAAAGGTCAATTATTTTTGATGTCACAGAGACTTGGAAAGTTTAGTTAAAAGCACTGTGGAGACTGTCCAGGCTTGCTCTTCCTTCCAGCACTCTGGAGTCGAGGGAGAGAAGCACCTCAGGGAGTGCCTGGCTCCTGTGGATGCTCTCATCTCTGCAATTGCTTTCTTTAAGCTGCCTTGCCTTTCCAGGAGCCTCGTGGCTTCTGTGCATTTTGAGAGGTTTAAAGGAAGGACAGACTCCATGGCCTAGAGCGCTGCCTCTGCCCTTGGCTCCCTGCACAAACACTCCCCCAGTGAAATGGCACACACACCATGGCATGCACCCAGGGATGCCACACTCAGCCCATGCTTTTGGAGAGTAGGGATGAGCATGGCATGAGAACCTGCAATGCATCCTTCAGACAGACAGGCAGTCTCTATCAGGTCTCCAGCTGGCACTGAGCTTCAAAGGTGTAATGATTGATGCTAATACTGCTGTGATTATTGGTGCTAATAGTGCTGTCTCTAAATGAGAGAAAAAAAAGGTTTTTATACTAAATAAACTGACGTCATTATTTATTGATAATAAACTAAGTACAAAATGGAATCTGTTCAGAGCTAGATTACACATCTTGCTGGTCCTGGCCTGTGGCATGACCTATATGTACAGCACTTCCAGAGCAGTCAGCTCCTGAGAGTCATCTCCTTCTCCCTCAGTCTGTCCCCTGCAGATGTTCAACTTCCTAAATGGTCTCTGAGGATCTGCTTTCTACCTGCAGACCAGGTAACCCTATTGGTCATGACACTCTTCCCTGATTGTGTCATGAGCTGATCTATACTTCTTCTTCCACATCATCTGGTAGTGCAGTCCTGGGGGGAGGTGTGGGGTGGGTGGAACTTCTGCTTTCACCAGGAGGGTCTTGGAGGCTCCAAAAGAACACTCTGGCCAGTACTGCTGGGTACTGAGCAGATAATTCTGTCCCTACCCCAGCCGGTGTTCTGGCAGGTATCCACCTCCCCCCAGCTAGATGGCTCGAGTGTTACGAGGGTGAATCAGAGGGCTCAGTCGCATGGAGTTCCAGAGCACTTTATTCCTGAAGGGGTCCAGTGGCAAAAGAGGCCGAATGGCCTTGGGAGACCCTTGTTATAGGATCTGGCCAGGGGGCAACGGGTACAGGGGAGGAGAGGGAGGCAGGAGGATACAGAAGGAGCAAGGGTCAGGAGACAGGTTACGGTTAATCATTGTAGGAGAATTAACATATCCAGGTAAGGCAACTCAGGGAGAAACCATTTTGCTTTCCAAGGGGTGGTTTCATACAGCGGAGTTATCCCACCAACGTCCCGGGATGGGCTTAGCTACTCCAACAATCTGGGAAGGTTTACTGGGAATGTCTTGCAGCAGCAGCAACCGCCCCAGAAATGGGCTCTTGTTTAATGTCCACCAGGGGCAGCCTGTGCAGCATATCCCTGGTAGCCTCGGAAAGCTCGCTCCCTCCTTTGCAGGCTCCGAGGTAATTTTCTGGCTGCTTTCCAAGCCAACAGGTGCCTTTAAGCCATGTCTGCAAACAGGAGGAAAGAGATGAAATAGGATACTTTTCCGTTGGTCACCTTCATAAACTTTAAGATTTCAGTTTTATAGGAAAAACTCCACCCTAAAAGTGCACTTCGAGTGACTGCTGGCTTGACTTTGAGAAGCCAGTCTCTGAGAGACATTAGAAACTCCACATCCATTGGCAGCAGGAGAGGCCAAAGTACTCATTTAACAGCTATATTTTCAACCGTGGAAGCCTGGTCTATTGGCATCATCCTTCCGTGATAACCTCAGAACAAGAAAACCTTTTCTCTCCTGTCTGAGCAGCCCACATAAGCTCTCTGTGCAACAGCAACTTGCTTTTGGGACAAGAGCCATGGGGTGCACTGTCTGCAAGGCTGCTGCCACTGGGGTGCTGCAGCAGATGCAGGGGATGCCCTGCAAGGGGACCTGAGCCAGTGCCACACAGCTCTGAGCCACTCAGATAAGCAGGATGAGCTCCCAGAGACACAGCAAGGCATTTCAAGGGCTCCACCTTGGTTCCCCCCTCCTCATGGTATCACTTTACTCATTTCAGAAGCTGCCCTGACACAACTCTTCTAGCATTAAGTGACCTTCCAGTATGGGGGGTGTTGCCACTCAGGCCAAGAGCTACAGCTGCTTTTAAAATGAAAACCAAACATACTCCTTGCTGGTGCCTACAGTTCAAAGCTGCAGCTGAGCCTAGGTCAGACAAGTCCCCCCTCTCCACCCAAATAGACAAAACTGCTAGTTCTTGAAGAGTGTGACATAAGTTTGTGGCTTCTTAAGGAACACCACAGGTAACAAAACCTTCACCTGGGAGGCAGATATTTCTGGTAGTAGTTAGGAAGATTTCCAAGAATATTTGTAAATGCAATGCGATGCGTATAGGGCTTTATTATAAATATGCATCTTTAACAAGTTGACCTATAGGAGTATTCTAGCAGCAGTGGAATAAGGAAGTGAACAAAGTATGTGGAGTAAGTGGGTGCGGGTCAAAAAGAAGGGGACACATGCACAGGGGACTCAGCTAACTGAAAGGCTTTCCATCACTGCTGAGGCCTGGGAATGATACAGGGGTGGGAAGGGGTGTGAAAACATCTGTAGACCCTTCTTCCCTCTGCCCTCCTCCCCTGGGTGCAGGATAAGCTGCCCTGAGAGGCAGGATGAGTGGGATGAGAAGAACATGCAGCAGCCAGGAGAGACACCACACTCAGGCTGCTGCCGTGGAATGAGCTGAAGCCTTTGGGCCTGGACCTGTCCACCTCACAGCAATGAGCAAAGGATGTGCATATGCAGACTGAGGGAAGCCCATCCACAGGGGCCAGGGAAGGACAATCAGGTCAGCTGCCTACTTTCCTATACACGCTGCCAGTCGTTTCTTGGTTTCCATGGAAACTGGCTGCTGCAGAAATGATGTTATGAAAATTACTTCCGAGATTTAAAGCTAACAGACTTGCTTTGCTCTAACAGTAGCAGAGAGACTCATCACTGTATTGCCCTGCATGTGGTGTGAAAGTGGTTTCAGAGAAGTTGCAGGTACCCCAAGACAGCCTGCACCACCTGTCCCGTGTCACTGACAGCCTGTGGAGCCCCAAACTCCAACCAGGGGAGAAGAGGAGGAGGACAACGAGGAGGAGGAGGATGACGACGACGAGGTGGAGAAGGAAGGAGCAGAGACTTCAGATCCCAGTAGCTCCTTACTGGTGGGTACAGCTCATACCAGCACAAGAGGCAGTGCTTTTGCCATCTCTGGGGGTGAAAATTTATTGTTTGCCCTGCAAAGTCCAAGCCAGCATCAAGCCAGCAGGTGCACCAGCAATGTGTTGAGCATGTGGTGAGATATCCAAGAGGCTGCAAGGAGACTGTGCTGCAGCACCTTGCGTGGAAATAGTACAAGCAGCAATGGTGGCTTAGAGACAAGTGCAGCCACTGTGAGGCTGCCTGTCCCTCTTACCCAGATACTGAGCAGGGGACTCTTTATTCAGTGTTTGCTTTCATATTTCACATGGCCATCAAGGGTCAGACATCAGTCTTGCTGGATAGGCCAACTCTTACATAAGTTGCTCTCAGAAATACATGTATTATTTAATAAACCAAGGTCATGCCTCACTGAGAAGCTCTGTAGCAACAAAGCGAGCCAGTCTTTGATGGAATAATTGGCAGAAAAACATGCAGAACTTAAAAAGCTTAACTCTCCCTCCATATGATTAATTACTCAATCAAGTTTCATTTGGAAGGAGTCCATGAAAGTATAAAGAGTCATTTAACCTAACAAGAGAAACTCCAGAGCCCAGGTTAGGCAGGGTGGTGGAGGCCTGTGGTCAATTATCAGGACCAATGGTGTGAAGACCAGCTGTGCCCACCACAGCAGTGACTCACATCTCCCATGGAAGGAGGCAGGACGGATGTGTAGAGCCTTGTGCCTGTTCAGCTTAATGCAGAGCTTGCACCTGCAGGTAATACCTTCAGTAGAACAGCCTTCCTAGTGAATAATAATCAGGCAAATCACAAAGAACATCTGGAAACAGATGCCAGTAGGGTGGAATTCATTTCTAGCATGAATTTTGATGTTTCTAGAAGTTGATCCAACATTTTACAAAAATGTTGTCAATAACACAGAAACGTTGAAGGCAACCATCAAACTTTTTGATGAAGACATCAAACTTTTTTTTTCAAGTCCTGCAAATGACAGTTGATCATAGCATTAATAAACAAGTGTTTGTAGTTGAAAAGTTCCTTGGTGCAGTGAGAGCTACATGATCCTGATATATTCCTGTGAATATTTTTCTGCATCTCTTCTGTGCAAAATCCACTCAAAATTACTACACCAGGTTACCCATGACCCTGTTTCTGGAGAGACTCCCTCAGCAAGGCTCTACAAAACTTAAGGATGTAAAACTAGAAATCCTGGAAGCAATGTGTACTCTGTTGTGGAGTGTTTAATCTCCTTATGCAGTGTTAAAATGCTTCTATGCAGGTCTGAGGAGTATAAACACTAATTACTGAAGCCATGTAACTGAAGTCATAAAGAACTTTACAGCACAACTAATAAGGAATCAGATAGTTCTTAATTTAGGAGCAGAACTTGATGGTCTACAGTCCTTCAAAGGAGGAACAAAGCCCCAGAGAAAACAGGTCTGGGGTTTTATGGAAGAAGCATGTAGCTCACAAATGCCAGCCACTGCAGCATTTGAAGATACACAGCATGAACAGACACAAGATTTGCCAAAGACCTGGTTTTACATGTAAGCTTAGCCAATCAAGAAAGTGTTTAAAAGAACATAATGGTCACTCCACAGAAGAGGACAGCAAAAGAATAATGCATTATATGATAGATATTTATATATAAGGCAATGATTAAATGTACAGAGAGGGGGAGCTCTACTTGGGTTCTTTGGACTCAAGCTGCTGGACAAGGCAGGGCATGACTCAGTTGCCTACACACTTGCGTTGAATGCCTCTTGATTTAGTACATAGGGTGCTTTTCCAGCTGATTTAAATCTGTCATGGGAGTAACAAAACACTCACACCTGAAAGGAACTTGTTTGGCATGGATGGAGTTTTCAGGATTGAGTAAGCTCGCCATCATGTAGCGTTTCCCAGATTTGCTTCAGAACCTTTCTCTCAGCTCATGTCAGAAGGGGCTCAAGATATTCCTTGGAGCCTTGCCAGAGAGGGTAGGGGTTGATGTGAGGGAATCAGCTTTCCAGCCTACTGCCTTTCTTCCTGGATGAGCAATTTATCTCAAAGCACTCCACCTCCTCTGAACACCTCTCACCCATGTGGGCAGCGTTCCCTGAGAGAACAGCTCAGTGGTTTTCCTGATGAGTGTGCAAAGTGCTTGGCTTCGTGCTCCAGCTGGTCCAGCCATGGCTTAGCACTGAGGAGCTTCTAGGAAAAGCATAGCACCAGGGTGTTGTCTAAGTGGTTGGGGCCAGAACAGAGTCAGGAGATGGGTCCCATAGGTCCCACAAAGGTCTTGAAAAGCAACCAGAGCAGCCAGGTTTTGTATCCAACTAAGATTAAGAGGAAGCTTGGTCACAAGATAAGGTGACGTTCAGAAGACAAGGCAAGAGCCTGGACAGAAGACAGGGACTGAGGAAAACTGTAGAGGAAAGACTGTCTGCCTTGTAAGGATCCAGTGAATAAAGGATAGATTTGTTTTCAAAATCTTTCTTCTGTCTTACAATGTAATTTAGAGAGTTGTGTTGTCAGACTTAACTCCTTTTCTGTTCTCGCAAAACAGCCTTGGACAGCAGTGTGATACAGGGTGGAGAAGAGCAGCACACGATCAGTTCAGCTCAGTACCCCGGGTTACTCATCCCAGCAGAGACGGTAACCCTGCCAGTCCATACCTCCCTCTGCTCTCAAAGCCGCAGGCTGTCCCTGAGACAGTCAAACCCTCAGATCAGGGAATGAATGCTCACGTCTGACTCCCAGATTGTTCAACTAGTCCTTTTTTATTCAGCCAAGCACATCAACTTTCAAACTAGTCTAAAATTTGTTTGACCCACAGTTTGACAGGAGTGGAGAGTGTAAGTTTCAAAGTTGGTTCCCAGTGTTCCTTTCCCATAGCAGCACACAAAGTACGAGATAACCACCCATCAGCCCTGTACAAATTATCTGAGAATCTGACAAATGCAATTTGATCACACAGTGATAACTGAACTCTATCTCAGATCACAACAGCAGGGCCTTCTGATGGTGTCACTGAACATTTCCTCTGTAGCTTTGTCTTGCAAACCAAGGCTTCTTTCAGCTCCCTGGTGCTGCCGCGCCGCTGCTGTGCCACTGCACTGAGACTTGAGCATCCTCAGCACTGGGAGAAGAAACCAGGGCTGGCAGATACACACTCAGAACTGCTGCAGGTGAGTCCAGCAAATGACACACACAGAATCTGTGTATCCTGATGAGTGATAAAACGGTACAGATTTTTTTTTTTTTTTAACTGACCCATGCATTCGGTTTCTCTCTCTGAGGGCAACAAGTATGTGAGAACTTCACTTCCAGGAAGTAGCAGAATTGTCCCCCAGATAGAAGTTCCTTGGTCAGTATCTGGGGCAGAGACAGAAAGGTATTAATCATGCAGGAGCAGGAGGAAGTTTCCTTGCTGAGAAGGTTCCTTCAAACCCTTCAGGGCAGGAGCTACCAGCTTCACCTCTGACGTCTTTAACCTTTATCCAATTTTCCATCAGTGGCTGTTGCCTACAGAGCCTTTTTTAAGTTTCTCTACAACTTGTTTTTTCCCCAAAAATTTTACTTATAAACTTAATAAATTTGAAATTATCAGTAAGCTTTAAGATTTTGGGAGGTTAATGTTTTGCTAAAAGATCAGTGAATGTATATTAAAATGGATTCTGGAAACTTTTCAGAAACTTAGCTGGTTTAATCATGAAAACATTACGTTTAACCAATGCTTATATAAATCTGCAGGCTCCGGACAACTTGTATCTGACAGACCTTTACAAATAAGCTTCAATGAATCCACATGCCATTCTTTGTAACTACAGATTGAAATTGTCTAAGAATGTGAAATTAACTGAAAAGGCTGCACTTTGGTGGATAATTAAAGAAAAAAAAAAATAGCACTTTCCTCAGCTGAAGTCTGCACAATTTTGTCAATTATCTGTCTTAGCTCTGGATGTCAAATCAGTCACTTAAAAGCCCAGTGACAGGTGACAGATTGTTCTTAGCAGACACACCCCTAGTTACTAAGGAGCTGATGGTTACTGAGGCTTAAATAAAAACAAGTGCTTAAATTCTACTCCTCTGAATGCACAGCAGCTCTGCATTTCTTTGAGAAAGACCTAATAAATGTGTGGTGAGGGTTTGGGGACCAGTCCATGATTTAACTTAAAAATAAGAGCGTAATGCCTGAGATTCTTTTTAGGGATTGGTCTTTTGCGACAACTTGTCTAAGCAGATAATTATGCCAGTTATAGATAAGATTTTAAAGAGACCTCTAATATGTTCAAAATCTGAGACTTGCCTGTAGTTAAGTTGGGGGGAAAAAATCCAGAACTTTGAACAGCATTAGTTTTTTAGTACTCATTACGAACATTTGAAAAAGATGGGGGATTTAAGACAAGCTGCTATATGCAATGATCATCTTGAGTGATGAGCTCAAAGTACTCTCACAGGAGGCAAACAAGTGTAAAAAGGAAACCATAAACTAGGGGGATGCACTTACTGCTCCCAAGCACAAGAATGAGATGAGAATCAGAAGGAACCAACACCATTATTCAGAATTATACTGTCAAAGCCCAAGTTAGTGCTCTGAACAACCATTCATCACAATAAGCGCTCCTTTCTCTTCCTCACCTGAGAAATAGCCCCTCTCTGAAGCATGGGATTTGGTGAGGTTTTTGTTGAATATTCCTGCCAACACAGACTTTCCCAGGACTGGAAGAATAACTCACCAGCCACCTCTGGCTAGTGTTAGCCTAACTCAGCTTTAGCAGATGAGAAAAACCAATCTATCAGACATCAATTATCTAAGAATTTTAAACAGTTTGTAAGTGAGGCAATTAAGCACGTGTTTAGCTTCTGCTCTTGTTCCTGCAGAGGTACTGAAAAGGCACAAGACAGACATGCTGGGAAAATAGAACTACCAGCATGGGAAGATGTATGGGAAAATAAAACCACCAGTATAAAGGAAAAAATGCTTCTGCATCATTCGGTGGCCCCTGAACAGAAGCCCATGCTCAGGAGGTCTGAAACTCAATTTAGGGAGCAGGTAGGTGCCTTGGTGAGGGCAACAGCACCGGGCCCTACCCTAGGGAGACTCCAGAAGGCTTCCCCAGCAGCACTGCTTGGTACATGGAGGGGGATGGCAACAGCTCAGTGCAGAGAGTGCACACAAACCCCCCATGTCCATCTGGGAGCAGCTCCCCCAGCAACCCAAAGAGTTCCAGTTGTCCTACTACTTTCCAAAGCCTCAGAGCTCAGCTTCTGCACTACACCCACTCTCCCCCTCCCACCAAATTCTGATGGTTGTCTTGCATCAGGTGCTCTCTAGAGTTAATGACTTCAGCCCAGCACCCGATGCTTTAGGCAGGAAGCCATGATTCTCCAAAATCAAAATATGACAGAAGGTTGTAGCCCTCGGTAGCCAGTCACCAACAGACTGACTCAGCCTCCAGCCAGGTCACAGTGAGGCATCAGGAAAAGAGCAAAAATACTGGATCTGAAAACACTAAGCAACAAGATAAGAGGTATTTTTAATCTCTGCTGCTTCTCAGAAAGCAGCAGTAACCACACCAGGTAGAGAAACATTTATATGCTAAATTAACACTCTCAGTGTGCAAGACATGAAGTCATTCCTGTCATGAACAAGAAAAACCTTGAATTCTTGCCAGTGAATCTGGAGACCACAGCAGGACACCTAAGGTGCCTGCAAACCTGGAACAACTGTTTGGAAATAATATGTTGTGTTTGACTTTGAACTCTCAAATCTCATCCTTGCAGACTGCCTGTTTCTTGTGAGATCCTTCTGAAGCCATGTGCAATTTTTTTCCTTTACCCCTTGCCAAAGGTGTGTTATTTTGTGTAGGAGATCCTGCCCTAGCAGACTGAAACCAGCCTTTGTAGCACGACGAAACAGCACACACTGACTTCTCTGAATCTCTCCACGTATTTTGGATGGCAGCTGTCTCAGGAATTTACTGTAACTTCCAGTGGAACAAAACACCTTGCATCTGGCAGGGTACTAGCAGACAGTCATGTCACCAGACAATGTGGGATGGGGATTAGCCAAGGAAATCTACTTTAAACTTGATTACAAAATTAAAATAAAACCCACAAACTCCTTACCCTTCCCCACCTGGTAATGAGAAAAAATAAAATAAAAAAACCCAAACAAGATATAATGAGATCTACATGATACATCATAATTTTTTTAAGTTGACACATGGCATGGCTTCTGAACATCCTCCCCAGCTGTCTGGTTTGAGTGTCTACTCTATGCTCTACTCCTTGAATGTGACTCCTCTCTCCCTGTATGCTGCTAATTACACATCCACTTGAACAGCACACTGGATGCAAAACACGTCACCAAAGTGGCTCCTGGCACACCATCTCCTTCCTCTCTTACCTCTCAGTTCAGTGATGTCATTGTATTATATCACTGTCTGTGTTATATCACTTTCCTTTCTCTGGGCTTTAGCCTAATCTTGGCAAAAATGCAAGAGCTCCAGTGAGTCATGCAAAAATTTAATTTATCTAGTGTTGCATATATAGGGAAAAGTGTAAGGACAGGAGAAGCACACCATGATACCTCCTCAGAATATCCTTGCAGCCTCCAGTGACTTGTGCTGAGGGAATTCTTAAGTCTGAGAGGGTGCCTGAGCATTTAATAATCTTCAATATATTTTTTCCCCTATGAGTTTTCTAATTTTGTTGTGCTATTGAAACAGCTTATTTCTAAATAAATTTCTTACTCGTGCAACTCTTTTCAGTTTGTTATGAATTCTCAGAAACCACGTCCCAAAAGAAACAATTACCATACAAATACCTTATTATCTCTAGTCTTCAGTTTTCCCTCAGGAATTAATAAAGATTAAGCCTGACACATTAATATGACAGACGTGGAACACGATGTGCAGAGTTCATAATAACCACCCTCCACACTCTTCGTGATAGAAACCTCAGGGCAGCTGCTGTGTTTTGAAAAATGAAGATGTGAAATGGAAGAGGAAGTTTTGATGAAGTAAAGTTAGATGAACATGTTAGGAATGAAACAGGCCAAAGGAAAGTAGCTCTGAGGCAAGAAAGGAGTCCCTTCCACACTCTGGTGCCTATGACCCTGTGGTTATGAGTTCATCATTCAGATTTGTGTCAGAAGTAGTATATATTTCCTAATATCTTCCATTTCAAAAAAGCAAGTTCTACAACTTACAAAATGGCAAATTAAGAAAAAAAGGACCAAACATGTAGAAATAAATAGTACCATCATCTGCTTGAAGTGAATTACAGTGACATACAAGAAAACTTGTCTGATAGTATCTGCCACTACTACATTTAAGACCAGCTTCATAGACAAAGTAATTTACATTATATGAAAAAAATTGGTTATTTAAGAAAAACTGCTCTAATTTTAGTCAGAAGCATCCTTAAGTCCAATTTATATTAGTAAGTCAGGAAATTTTAAATCTAGCTCTACATCCAACAGTATAGCTATAATTATAATCCTTATGCTTTATATAAGCTGTCTTTTTTAATATAAAATCATCTTCCTTTTTGAATCAAGTGCCTAAATAACATAAAGAGATTAAAAGATCTGGCAGAAAAAAATAAAGCTATTAGAAGCCTGCCCTTATTTCCTTGGCTTTTGGAGGAGTACATTGAATTAAAATCTTTTCTGTGTTGCAGATGAAAACCAGCAGTTAGGAATAAGTTAGGCAAAGTCAATCTACAGAAATGATCAGCAAAGCAACCCAGAATAAAACTGTCATGCAGTTGAAAGTTAATTTGCATTAACATTAATACTTGGTGGAAAAAAAGAGGGGTTTTTTATTCAATTGCACAAGCGTGGTTGCTGACTGCCTTGGCAACAGCAGCTTGCACACACTCCTTGTGCCTGCCCTGGCCCCACAAGGGTTACTCTGACATAACCTACAGCACAGTATCTCTGCAGCCATCATAATAACCATTTACTCCCACAAAACCATCATAGAATCACAGTGTCATAGAGTACCTTGGGTTGGAAGGGACTACTAAAGATCATCTAATCCAAGCCCCCTGCAATGAGCAAGGAGATCTTCAACTAGATCAGGTTGCTGAGAGCCCCATCCAGTCTGACCTTGAATGTTTCCAGGGATGGGACATCTACCACCTCTCTGGGCAACTTGTTCCAGTGCCTCACCACTCTCATAGGCAATAATTTCTTCCTAATATCCAATCTAAATCTACCCTCACTCAGTCTAAAGTCATCACTCCTTGTCCTATCGCAACAGGTTCTGCTAAAAGGTTCCTCTCCAGCTCTCTTGCAGGCTCCCTTTAGGTACTGGAAGGCTGCTAAAAGATATATTCAGAACCTCTTCTCCAGGCTGAACAACCCCAGCTCTCTCAGGGTGTCTCCATAGCAGAGGTGCTCCAGCCTTCTGAGCATCTTGGTGGCCCTCCTTTAGGCTCGGTCCAACAGGTCCATGTGCTGAGGACCCCAGAGCTGGATGCAGCACTGCAGTTGGGGTGTCATGAGAGTAGAATAGATTAGAACTCAACCTGCTGGCCACTCTTCTTTTGATACAGTCCAGGATACAGTTGGCTTTCTGGGCTGCAAGTGCAGCTCAGAAACACTTAACTCCAGAACACATTATTCCTACACGCTGGCATTCAGTAACATAATATCCTCCTCTGGAAGGACAAACACCCTCATGGCAACTGAGGACATGAGTGGAATAATCATTCTCTTCGTGACTTCTGGCGATTCTAAGTACCTCTTGCTTTCATGGCATACAAAATGGCACATGGTTACCACAAGCAATTGCTTCACTGCTCTTTAAGCAGCTTCAGGGTGACCATGAAGACAAAGTCACGCTGGACATCTCCACTATTTGCCTTAAGGCATGCCTCAGCTACTAGCCCAGGAACCCAATAGCCTGCTACCTTCCAAACATCTTCAACAAAGCAACTTCTTGAGGCACTTGATGTAAATTGGCACTGCTCTCAAAAAACCAGCCTGTTTCTCCCCACACCATGGCCAGGAAGCAGCTTTTTGTGTAGTGCTAACTACACAGCTGCATCAGGTGGCAGAGCTGGTGATACAGAGAAGATAGGATTGCACAGCAAAGAGGAAGGCCTGGACCACCTCTGGTGTCAGCAGCCCGCCTTAGAACAGTTTAAGCTGATATCTATCGACATGAACAGGCAGAGCAGCCTTCACTAGCCAGTAACAACTCCCTGGGCAGAGCATACAGGCCTTGGGAGATGCTGAATTCAGCAGGAAGTTTAGTTATCTGTCCGTGGTGGCCATCAACCTAAAAAGGTTGTCATCCACACCATCTCATAAATGTATTTCTATTTCTTAGGCCGGCAGTCACAGCTTTTGCAGGTACTTGCTTCTCCACAAGGCTGCATAAACAGCCTATGATATAGGAGTAACTTACATGACCAAGAGGTACTAAAGGTACTGCCCACACTTGTGTGATGGTTTCCTCCTTCTAGGGAGTACAGCCCAAAACTGTGTCAGAAGTGACACAACCCATGTATGTAGGGATAAGGCCCCTCAGTGAAGTTTTCTGATGAAGGAAATAAGCACTGGAGAAGTCGGTGAGCTAGATTCCTGTCTGCACTGTTGTGACACGAGCGCTTTCTGTCTGCTGCTTCATGTCCGTACACAGTGGCCTCTTTCCTGCTGCTGGACTGACAAGAGTTTTGCCTGGCCTGACCTGTAGACACAGAGGTGAAGGGTGACAGAACAAAGACGCTGCCAAAGACCAATCCAAACCATTTCTGAGCTGTCAGTTTCAGGATGGAGAGGCATACAGCTAAGGATGCTACACTTTATTGGTCAGTGCTAATAAAAATAAGAACTGCATAAATATAGGAAAAGTTCAAACAGCTGAGAGCAGGTGGCAATCAGCACACTATGATGGATAGAACTGACCATGCATAGGCAGGTCTGCCACGGTTCTCCAGCTCCACTCAATGTCATTACGAAGAATGTTTAGATATATCAGTCGTGTCCTTTAGAGTCAGAAATTCAAGGCAGCAAGTCCAAACTTGCATATACAAGATGCCTGGCTTCAGGAAACAGCACAGTGTCCCTGTTAATGGAGGAAGGCATTCACACCAGGGCTTTTGCTCTACCACCTTCCCTGTGTGCATACTGGCAGGATACAGTGGAAGACAGTCTGGGATGTGCCTCTGTTGAACCAGGTGTACCAAGGGTTTAAGCAAAAGCCAGTCCAGCTCTTGCAGCAAGTCACATTGGCAAGGCAGTGGGCATATTCCAGCAGCTCTCACATTCCCTGTGCTATCACCCTTATAAACTACCACTTGCCCACACAGCCTCAACCTCCTTTATCAACATACAGGCTAAAACCTGCATTTCAGTGAGCTAGAAGTAGCTATCCTCATTTTTATTTGAACCCAGCATGTGAAAAGGAACATCCTAGTCCCAGAGCCTTCAGAGCACGAGAGTAAACACAGCAGAAGCATGAGGCCCACACTTGAAGAGCTTTGCCCTCCTCAAGTGCTAAAGGACATCACCCCGTGCCCCCTGGACACCCTGGAACCTCAGGTCCCTGTGGGACAGGAGGGAAAGATGGTTGTGTGCTTCAGGCTGTCCCAAGTGTTCCTCTGCTTTTAAGCTAAGCAGGCTCCAGCTCCAGCATATTCACTGATTTGAAGCACTGACAAGCAGCCCCGTGTACTTGTAACTCCACAAAGGGCAATAGTAATTAATTATAATTACATAGCTTCTGAAGGACAAGAAGCAGAGCTGTGAGATGCAGCAGTAAAGCAGAGTAATGAGCAAGTACTGAAGAAAGGGGAAAAAAAAATAGAATGGTATGTTTATTGCCCATGGATAGTTCAGTGTAATTTGTGTGATCTGGGTACTTGGAAAAAGGATAAATGACACATAGGGAAAACCATGCACTTCTCCTTAGCCTATTCTTGACTATCAGACAAAAATGCTCTATTTGTGTACTCTGCTCTCCACCATCTTAATTCTTCCAAAGCAAAAAAGATTCTTCCACTCTTTTCCTTCAAAATATGAACTGCTGCAGGCCAGGCCACCTCATTGGCAGTAAAAGCAGCATCCGTTTTTTACCACTGTGCCCTTGTTAATCTTAGACCTGTTAGCATTCTCTTGGGATTCCTTGCTACATTCCTCAGTATTTGTCACTGACTAATTTTTAAACCAACTAATACAAACTGGACATTACAGGCTTTTCCAAGGGCAGATTATGCCAATAATTTTGGTTTTCACATAATATAGCAAAGGTCCTACGTTTGCATCACTACATACAGAATATACATTAAACAGGCCAAACTACTCACAATTCAGGTGACTCCTACTGATCTTTTTAAAATGGACAGCAAATGTATTGAATCAGTGTGTTTCACAAATTCAGAGCTGTGCCTGCAATGTCTACAAAGATGGCAAAACAGTGACAGATTGGGACTGCTGGGAAGGATTGAGATTTGTTTCTAATCCATGGAAGATTTAAAATACCTCATGCAAATGTGCAGTAGCACTTTTCAGCTAGTGACACATGAAAATCAATTGTGTGAAAGTACATTGTTTTCAAAATCCTGCAAACACAGGGGGAAAAAAAGTAGTAACAGAAAATTCAAATGGACATAAACTTCAGTGTGTGAAAAAGACCATTTTATTTAGCATAGGATTAAAAAGAATAATAATATATACATAATAACATTTAACAATGTCTGAAGATATCTCATGCCTCCTAGGTCAAAACACACTACTTTTTAAATCAAAGAACACTATTGCACATCTCTCATCCTTGTTATACTTCATTGCTAAGACGGAAAAGGTCCTAAATTGAACATACCCTGTAATTCGCTACTTAGCAGGGAGAGCCTTGTTTTCTTGCAGCAAAATGTATTTTTACAGTATCCTGGAGAACTGTACTCTGTCCTAAGTCACCTGGCAGTATTCACCTTTTCTCATCCTTACTGCAGGTACAGTTTACACACTTAAGGGGTCAGTTCCAGGATATCCAAGTGATTTAGCACAGGCCTTACCCCGGCAGAAAGCACTGGGGTTGTGCCTGATGTTGCTCCCATGGCCTCACAGGAGGCCATTTTCCAGAGCACTTTTTAATCCATGCTTCCTGCACCTCCTGCTTCCCGCTGCCAGCCGGGTACTTTTCGCCCAGCTGCGAATCATCTTCCCCTCGTCCCATTCCACGCTCTCCCTGACAATCAGCCTTCCCCCATCTGCGGTGGGGGATATACATCCCCACATCCTTCAGGCGGCCCGTAGCCCGCGAAGGATCCTGTAACTTCCTTCTCCCGCTAGGCGCTACCCACTGAGCGCGTTCGCGTCTCCCAGCCCTGCTGTCTCTCCTTTTGCTTTAACAGCTCGGCTCAGCCCCACGGCGGCAGAGCCTCTCCCGCAGGACTGATGGCGCCGGGAGCCCGGAGCGTGGCTGGGAATTCGGCCTCCC
>VZTJ01004964.1:546010-572811 GCA_013397795.1 Orthonyx spaldingii
TGGTAATGAGGAGGAGGAGGAGGAGGATGATGAGGAGCAGAGCGATGATGATCATGATGAGGAGGAGCTGCGGCACACCCGGCTCCCCGCGGCAGCCCCGCGCTGGGGACACGGGAGGTCATTGCAGAGCACAATGAGCGGCCCCTCCACCCCCCGCCCCGCTGTTTCACCCCCCGAGGAAATAATTAGGGAACAATACACGGAATCCCACGGCAGCACTGAGGCTCTGCAGGGCCACGTGGGTGGGGCGGGGGCTGTGTTGTGTTCCCCCGGGCCCCGCCCTGGGACAGTCTCTTGGTGGACGAAACACCGTGGTGAGACCGCAGGGTTCGTGAGGCCAGTGGTCAGAGATATAACAAATGATGCCCAGTGTGGCAACAGGTGAGACGCTATTTTAAAAGGATGCATCACGCTGCATGGATGTAGCTCGGATACTTTCTTAGCCAACAACAGCAACATATCAAGTGACTTCTTCCATATGAGAGCACTTGAAATTACTCATTAGGAGATTCGACCAACATAGGCCACATCCTTTCTGTCTCGCTTGTACACAGGGACAGCCATCAGCTAGGTGACAGCCATCGCCTAGGGAACATGGATAAAACCAACGATGGGGATTTCCATGCTTGCCATCCCCACTACCAGTGACACAATGACTCCTCTCACAGAGTTGTCAGCCCTCCACAAGCAGTTGAGTACTGTGGTGCTCCGTCTTCAAAATCGACTTTGATCAAGTGGAATACCTTTACAACAAAATAAAACAATCTTCTTTGATGAATTTAGATACAGTTGCAGACATGGTTCTTCATGCTGTAAAGATTTAAGCACAATAGAATGAAACGTGCTCTCACACTGTTCCTGACCAAAGGACTGATAGCAGAACAATGTGCAGGTGTTGCTGTGAGGCAGCCGCCTTGACCCTGACCCATGTGCCCAGCCCCTGCCTAGACACAGGGTTAGGTTATAAATTACAGGTTTATAAATGTTTTTGTTTATTATAAGGTTCTCTACTACATGCTCGTTCGCCAGTAACTTAACTTTTTTCAAGCACATTTGCTGTTTCAGGTACTAAAGTTACATGGCATGACTAACTGCTACTTGATTGTAACCTTACTTGTTTGTTGTGATGTAACAAAAATCCTGAATTCTTAAGGGTCTTCTGCCTTCCCTTTTGGGGGAATATAATGGTGAAAAATTAAGTTGTTCTTTTATAATATTCAGTAGAAAGGATGGATCAACAGTTTTGTGCAAAACTGTTGTGTAAATTAATAGTTATTTCTTCCAAAAGCATCTCCGATATATCTGTGCCTGTTTACTTTGGTGAGCTATAACTCTGGAGGCAGTAAGTCCTCAGCTGGTTATATTTGACTACTAAGATAATAACAAGTGAGTTTTACAATGGAGTTGGCATCATAGACTTCTACAAAAGCGATTTTTCAAATTTATGGTTGGTGATTTTTTTGTTTTGTCTTACAGTCCTTTAAACTCCTGGGATTTCTTGATGTTAAAAATGTCCCATGTGCACGAGAATCAGTGCTCTATGGCTCCCTGGGGTCTTTAGTTATGGGTCTTGGACATTTTTTAGCAACTAGTAAGTACTTACTTCTTTTGGGTTTTATATATTTATTTGCATGAAAAAAACCCACTTCTATTTGCTGTTAGGTGTTATTAATAATGAGAAGTCATACAAGTTGTTTTCTATAACTTCAGAAGATTTTTGTTTTTCTTTCAGGTAGAGTGAGAAGATCTTGTGATGTTGCAGTTGGTGGTTTTATTTGCACAATGTTAGGATACTGGTATGTAAAATGCTTCTTCATTTTTGACAGGCCTATGTTGTCTGAATTGTACAACATGATCCCCATATTTCAGTTTTCAGAAAGTGTTTCACGTTGTTTTTGAAACTGCACTAAAAAACGTGCCTAGCAAAGAGTCCTCTTCCTTCTCCCCAAAATACTTTTTTAAAGGAAGACGTTTGTGTTTGAATGTTTATGGTTTTTTTTAAAATCCTTGCTATTGTTTCTTGAATCCTAAGTGATCAACCCCCTGCCCCCACTTATTTCCATTTTTCTTAATTCCTTTTCCGTTTGCGTACCCCATCCTTGTGTCCCAATTCCAAAGGCAGCATACTGAATTTCACTAGCATTATCACGTGTGGTTGCAACTTTTCAGCTAGCTGAATGACTCTGGTTTGATACTGTCACTGATGTAAAGCAGGGAATTGTGTTTTCTTTTCGTTCCCCCATAGGTTTTACTGCAGGTACAACTTGGCCCAGCAAAAGATCCGGCAAAGAATGCTTAAAGAAGGAATGAAAAACAGAATTTTATTTGAAGGCAGTTATCTTGATCCAGAAAAGGAACAAAGTGGCAGTGAAAGAAGCGATTCATAGGTTGCTCTGGAGGGGTTGTGGTTCAATACATATTTGGGAAAAGGTGGTCCAAAAATATCAGTCTATACTGTAAGCCTGTGAGGTGTCTAAAACTGGTAAATCATGGTTTTCCTAGCAAATCTGAGCAGGAAATTCATAGCAAATCTGTTAAGTCTGTACAAGCCTTGCTTTGTTTCATGTGTGTATGTATGTGACTGCACACATTTGGGAATGATGTCCTGTTAAACATCTCGGAGCTGATGTGTTCTCTTGCAGGGTCTCAGAGGATTAACGACAATGATTTGGGACTGCTTTAACTTCCATTATAAACAGAGTGTGGTTTGTTTTAGCAAAGTTATAATTACATCTCATTTAAATACAGGAAAATATTTTCATCATCTGTTGAGTAAATGTATCCTTCAGTGCTATTGTTAACAGTGCTGTTCGTAAAACAGGAGTATTTAAATAGTAGAAGAAGGCTTTGCTTGTGCAAGATGAGTGATATCAGCAACCTTAGTAAGATTTCAGCTGCAGGCTAACCAGATAACTTACATACACTGTGAGGCTGAAGGATTTCCATCTTTGTTCTGTCTGTTTGAAATGAAGAATAAAATCACACTTCAGAGCAGTCTAAACTATGTAAGTAAGTAATTTTTTACCTCATTAAAAATTTTGCTATTTGAGACACTTCCCTACTATTTGTGGAATAATAATTTACATTATTTGTAAGTAGCAATATTTGTTTGTTCTTTTGTTTTTTTCATTTAAGGCATGTTCTACTTAACTATTTCACTTTACATTTTTCAGTTAAAAGAACTATCACTACATAATTTCAAGGAAACCATCTTACTTGGAAATAGTGTTAGGTCTAATAGCAAATTGGTAAAATGATGAGTGATGACATCATGCTCCTTGCTTGCTTCTGTTTGCACAAGTGACACAATTTTTTCATTTTTTCATATAATGATTTATGGTCTATTATGCTGTAAGCACTTCCTGGTCTAAAGGCATTTCACCAAGCAAAAATAGTCCCTTTCCCCTACCCTATACTTAGCCTGAGAGAGTTTGTGATCTGTTGTTAACTCATGTTGGTGTAGGGAGGCTTGGGAATCCAGATCTAAACAGAAGTATTGCTCCACTTATTTATTTGGAAATATACTTGACAGCACTAAGCAAACATGCTATTTACACTGAGAAAATTAAACTTTTACTCTCTGTGGGTTAGCCTCTTACAAGAAGAAAACAAACCTATATACTCTGAGTCCTTTTTGCACCTCTGTTCCTCGTGTTTCTTCTGGAGGAAACAAAGATAAATTTTATTGAGGACATTCATTTCAATATTTTATATAAAAAGTCTTCAGAATAATTAATGGAATGAAACTCTTCCTGTCCTCGCTGCAAAATCTGAACTGAGAAGTTGATTGGTAGCTAATTCAGAAGAAAACAATTTTTCCCCTGGTTCTGTGTTGTGTGGGGGCCGCAGCTATAGGAGGCTCCTTCCCCTTGGGGTAGGAGCTGTGGCTTCGTAAAACCCTTGGAGCACCAGTGGGAAATTGAGTGAGCCATGAAGCTGGTCTTAACAAGCTCCTGTTTTAGTACATGGTTGAGTTCTTTCCTATCTGACCTAAGAAAAGAAAGTGCAACCTAAGCAGGGGGTCTTTTGGCTGCGAGGTCATAGGTCAGCTGGGGGTTTAGGCAACAAAAGCACACGAATGAAAATTTACTCTTTGGCAAAGAGCAGTTGTAGAGAAAGAAGCGAATGGTGTTTTGTACTGATGGGAAAGAAGTTAGCATGTGCATAATGACGTCCTTCAAAACACACAAGTACTGTGACTGGGGAGAAAATAGAAGCAGCATTATGATACAGTGTAAATTAAAAAAAATCTGGGGAAAACTGCATTATTAAATCCTCTCTGGTGTTAATTGGCGTTGGTTTAAGTTACTACAATTAAGGATATTAGCCGAATAGCATCTTAGCTACAGTTTTAGCAATAACTGTGAAATGTTAAATGTATCTGCATTGTGTAGATAACCCATGTAATACTTCTGCTTCACTGTGCAATGAGCATGCCAGATGTTCACAGAAAAACTGGGGAAGAGGCAATGTGCAGGCAGCCTGGCCAGCACGTTTGAGCTTCAGTGTTTACTAAAACTTGAGGTGGAATTGAATGAACTAAAAGTCGAGGCCTTTGCCGAATACAGCAGAGCAAGGACATAAGACCAGGAAGCTGCGGGCAGGACTCGGTCGGTGTGAAAGGAGGGGCCTGCAACAGCAGAGGGAGGAATTCTCATGGTCAAACATGCAGGGGAAAAAAGTCTGGCATAATTCCTCGAAGTGCCGGCTCCAGCTGCTTCTGTGCCAGCTATGGAGAGTGAATTGAAAGTGACTGATGAGTTATCCCAATTAAAGGGTGAGGGACAGGATAAAACAAAAACTCTCAAATCTATTAGTTATCATAAATTGGGATATATTGAAAAGAAAATAAAATTTGCAGTAACTTAAGTGATTCTAACATTTGAAAACAATGACAACTATTTTTTAAAATTACTGCGTTGTATCCCTATTTTTCTGTTACTGCTAATTTCATAAATCTTAAGTCATTGGTGGCAATACATAGCATACCTCTGTATTTTATTATCAGACTTGAAATCTTACAGTATTGCAGCTAATGATAGATGTGATAGTTTTTGCTTGCTTGAGGTTCAAAATATTCCTTAAATTAAAACTTACCAGACAGTTACTAAGAAGGAAGAGACATAGTTATTTTCAAGATGCTTGGTTTTCAGCCCTCTAAACCATAAAGAGGGAGAGAATGACGTATAGCAACTTGAAACTGTAAAGTTGTTAAAACCCTGTTGATTTTACCAATGGTTATGTTACTTGGTCACTGAACGGTAACTGACAAGGCTTTAGTTTTTATCCCTGAAGTTAGTAAAATCCTTCCTTATTGAACCTAAACCACCAGCAAAATAAAGAGATGGGCTTATTTCCCCGTTGCTTCCCCACACCTTTCTCTTCGTATTCCCTCCAGTAGCAGTACTCTGGGAAAAGGTGTTTGCAGCCTCTTCTGGCAGGAGTGCACACTTGGTACTCCGGCAGCGGCCAGAGGCCACTTGCACAAGAGCGTGTCCTCCGGGTCCTTCAGGAAGAGAGGTCGCTGTGGAGGCACCAGGCTGAAACGTGGAGACCTAAGGTTAATTGCCAGCCCTGCTCCCAGGGCTGTGCATGATCAGGTGGCCTCTGCTCTTCGGGGCCTCTCACAGAAGCAAATGTCCTGCTTCAGCCATTGACAGATACAACAGGCTCAAAACCCACGAACTTCTCTGAAGGTGACAGCAGAGGCAGTTACAGCTGCCATTGCAAACTTGTCATTTACCTCTTTACCCAAGCAGAGATTTTTGGGAGGTGTTGGCCCCTGCTGCATTTTGCAGGCTTCCAGACTCTTTGTGTGTCACTGCCCACCCCAAGTCCTTGAGTGCTACAAAGGAAAGGTCATCTCCTGTCATTGAGCCTGGCTTTTGGTAGGGTTTTTAAATTTGGGTCTGGAGGAAGGACGTTTTGTTATTTCTGGTATAAGCAACCCAGGTAACAATGTAGTACTGTGTGAATTCAGCTGTAATGAGCTCCCAAGCAAAAGATTTTCTCCAGCTTACTAGACTAATTCCCATACTTCTCATGTTCCTATCCAGACATTTAGCTCAAGAGCTCAGCGGTTACCCATGAAAGTTGTTTGCTTGCTCCATTTAACTCTTGAAACAAATACATTGTTCTTGCCTTGGGAAACTGATCAAAACCAAGTTTTACAGTATATTCAGATGGTCAAGAAGATGATGCTTTGAACCTTTTTTTCCCTCTAAGTGAAGAACCAACAACTAATTTAGCATCAGAAGTGAAACTGAGTTTTAGTTCATGTGACTCAAGACCTTGGAACAGGTAACTTCCTTACACTTAAAATGAAAATATTACATTAAGCACATACAGCTGCTAAACGTTCAAATGGTGGTGGAGGAGCAGGCTAACGAGAGGTAGAACCTTGGACAACACAGTCTGAGGCATACACAGACTTTTGTTCATGGCTAACAGCACCCTAAGTGTAGGTCCCCTCTTTTTCACACACTCTTTTGTGTTTTTTCTGCTTGAATTCATAGTTTGCCTGAGAGCCATCCAGCAGAGGGTCTGCCTGTTCCTGCGGGAATAGGTCACAGCATCCTTATGTCTGCTTGTTTTCAAGATTAAGAGCAGTTTGTTCTGAGGCTATTTTAATCCTGCCAGCTTCTGTCATCTATCATGAGCAAGACTGCGTCAAAACTCTCAACTCCCCGGAACATGCCAGGAGCCCTCTGGCAGTACCTAAAATGTACCATGGGAGTGGACAATTACCACTGCAGGGATCTTTCTCTTTAGACTGGCCACAGCTCCAAAAATACCCAGCCTGTGTATTGCGGTGATCTATTTCACAGAAACAAAGATTCCCCCTTTTCGTGCTCTGGAGAGAAGGAAACACATGCTTTGCATATTTTTAAAACTCCTTGTTTATTTTGTCAAGTGCTATAACAAAGAGCAACAGGTGTGCTCTCAATGTGAGTTTTGTCCCCACACAACAGATCCTCATCTCTTCTATTGATGGCAAGTGACTTGTGATAACTCTGGTGCTCACGGTCTGCTTTTATCCAAGACACATCTTGGCCTTCAGACCTGCATATACATGCATGGCAGGTCTTTGGAGTTCGCTTACAGGCTTTACAACTCTGGCTGATATTCATGCTTTCTGTCATCCAGGTCAAGAGTTCTTACCACTTTTACCTTTGCCAGGTGGCCACAGTGAGAGATCTTTCTCCACCATCTCATCACTGTGACACTGCACAGATGCTGTGGAAACAGGATGAGAGATGCACGCAGCCCACCTGCCCATTGCTCTTTGTTATGTTACTTAAGCAATTAAAGGGAAGCTAATACCCCTCCCTTTCAGGAAATATTCAGGCTCTGGCTGAGATAGTGGCAATATCTCTGGAGATGAAAAGCCAGTAACAGGTTTATTACTGGGCTGATACATTATCACAAATGGCTGTTGCAAGAGTCCTTCACGGAGCAAATACAGAGCAAAAAAAAAAAATTCTAACAGCCTGTTCCTCAAAATACGGAGGAGAATACCCTATTCAGACCCCCCCAAAGAAATCTGGAGCTACAAGTGATTGTTACGTGCTGTGCTTGTACTGCTTTCATCCAGTATTTCAAACCCTTGAGGGCTGTCGTGAGACAGCACTGGGAGGCCATGACAGAACATGTTTGACTCGGTTTTTTAGCTCTGATAGTATCCCAGTATCATATTTTCAGTTACTGCCTCCTGAGACTCCCAAATGGATAAAAAGAACTCAGTCTTTTCTTCCTAAACCTCACAAAGTCCCCTTGAACCAGTACTGTAGAGGGCTTCTTACCCCCACTAACAAGAACAATGGCCCTCTCCTTCCCAAAAGCCAGTCAGCATTAATTTCTACTCAGAAATTTCTCTGTCACCATTCATCCTTCCACTGGAGACACCTTACCTCAGTCTGTACATCTCTGTGACCCATGCCTGTGCTCTCCAGGAGACTTATCTCGAGAGCCCCTAAGTGGGTCACAGAGCAGCCACCTACCAGATGGCCAGGAAGCCGCTCCCTTGGAACCCTGCTCGGTTCCAGCAGAGCGAAGGATGCCCCCGCACACAGCTGTGGGGACACATGCGTGCAGCCACGCTCCCCGCGCTTCAGCAGCGCTGTGAGACACCACAAACCACAGCTGTGTATGAAGTCACACACTCCTGGTATGGCAGCAAACCGGACAAAATTCGGAGGGGTTCGGATACTGATATAGCAGCAGCACTGTCCATCTACTGCCGGCCTCCTGTGGGATCCACGCTAGTTGGAATGCAGCCACCATTCAAGGAGGAGCCCATGCACTCCCTCCCTTCCCCCACTAGCCCTTCAGTTGTTTTCAGCAGTGTAATCTTCCCTGGTTTGTTCTGGAACTAAAGAAGAATACTTGTACTTGCTAAATAATGAACCTTTCAAGGCAGCAAGTACCTATAAAAGCAAGATCACTCCTGAAAACTTCTCTTCATTGTCTGCACGAGGATCTGCTGAAAGAAACGGTGTGAGTCTCTCGTTTCCCTTCTATGGGTGTTTCCTTAAAGGAAAAAATAAAAAAGGACTGGCTGGCTGCCAGGCTGTGGAGGCACATAAATACCCCGGGGCTGTGCCAACGCAGCCGCTGAAGCAGCAGCAGCAGCAGCCGCCGCCGCCGCCGCCGCCGCAGCCCCAGCCCCCTCCCAGGAATGTCCGAGAGCCGCTGGGGAGATGCTGATTTTTCAGAAAGTATCTCCCGGCCTCCACCACCTTCTCCACCGCCAAGCAGATTGTGGAGTTTTCTCAATGCCAAACAGAGCTGGGCTCAGAGTGCAGCCCTGCGGACTGGAGCACTGGATCACAGTGATTTCTCCCACCTCCTTTGCTTTGGAGGAAGCAGTTCCTATCGCAGCCACATATGGGAACCAGCCAGTCATCTCGAGCTTTGGCAGCTGGTGTGATGCTTGGCAGCCCCCGCTCCACACAGGAGATACTTCTCCTTGTAAAAAAGGGGCAGGCAAGTTCATGCAAAAGGTGTGATTGGAGGAATATCCTAGGTCTGGAATCCAGATGCCTAGATTGGGACATTTAAGTGTTGTGTTCACTGATACTTAAGTACTGAAATAGTTCTGATTGCACTATCACATTTGTTTTCTCTGAGATCTCTCAGACTAAACAGGGGGAACACACAAGACATTAAATTTGCACAAGTAATTTACAGCTAATGTTTATTTTTGACATGCTTGTCTTACTATTTAACAATTTAGTAGAATACATTTTTGTTGTTTTATAGGGTAGCTGCTTGCCTAATACAGGGTCCACTAGAGGTTGGGAAGCAGCTGAATAGCAGCCCAGCTGAAGAGGATAGGACTTACAGTGGCTGCCAAGTTGAATGTGGGCCAGGAGAGTGTTCTCTCTGCAAATAAGTCAGACTGCAGTCTGAGCTCCATCAAGAAGTATGCGGCCAACGAATGAAGGGACGCACTTATCCACCAGTACTGACACTGCTGAGCAGTGCATCTAATACTGCTGTCTAGCTTTGGTCTTCTTGCTCAACAAGGATGTTGAAAACCTGTAGAGACTCCAGTGATGGGCTCCTAAGGTGTCCATGGAGCTCAAGGCCTGCCCTCTGGAAAGTCAGTGGAAGGAGTTGGATTTAGTCTGTGGGGTAAACTAATAAGAGCCTAATATTATCTGCAGGACACTTACAAAGATGGAGCCAAACACCTCCTGATAGCTGCAGGAGACATGGCAGGGGCAATGGTCATAAACTCCAGCTTGGGAGCTCCAGGCCAGGCAGCAGGACACTGCCCTGTTTTACTCTTGAGGGCAGTGCACTGGGCTGCCCAGAGAGCTCATGTAATTTCCACCCTTGCAGGTTTTCAAGCATCAGCTGGGCAAATCCACAGCTGACCTGAGCACAAGTGCCAGTCCAGCTGCAAGTGGGAGGATGGACTCCACGTCCAGAAGCAAATCTCTGTGATTCTGCAGCCTACAGAGAGACAGAGAATCTGCAAAACCCAAGGCAGGAAAAGCCCAGTGCCGTGCAGAGGACAACCTGACTCACACAAGAGCATCCCATTTTGCCTTCAGGAATTGTTCCCTCCAATGCAGTGCTCCCAGACTGGGCCAGAGGCCCCATAGCATCCCAGGTGCTCTGGCAGCGGCAGGGAGCACACAGCAGAGAAGACAGAGTGTGCACAGTGTGGAGGTGCCAGGCTTTGGGTACACAGCTCTGCTCCTCACAACCTACACGATGCTGCATGTGGACTTGCCTCTGCTAGCTCAACTTTTGAGTCTTTTTTCTCAGCATGATGTGAGCAAACTCCAAGTGTCACTTCTTTCAGAAAAAGTTATTACACTAAATACCTCCTTCGAGACTTACTCATTTTCTCTCCCCCATCTCTCACTACTTTCTTATTGCAAAGACAAAAGTCCTTTTATAAATCAAGGCTTATCTTACCTACTTGCTCAAGAGCCCCACAAAGCTGACAGTTCACCAGAGCCTGAATATAGCTCTACCTTGCATATGAGTAGGTTACATGGAAACTGAAAAGAGATAGAGACATTTCGTGCATCTCCCACCTTGTAAGCAATCACTGGTATTTTAAGTGTGTATTTAGGTCCAGGGAGATCTTCAGTACTACTCTGGGCCTTTTTATTTTGTAACTGTCTTGGGCATCAGCACCATTTCAGAACTCCTCGTGTCTAAGGCAAACAAATCTTTGTTAATACCTGGAGGAAAACCTCCAGAGCACAGAGTGGCAGAAGAGTTATTGCAGGCTAATGTGACATAAACAAAGGCCACACTCAGGCTACAGGACACATACTTGCATTGATATGCCACAGGAGTTATCAGAAGTGTCCTAGTAAGCAGCCATCTGATCCTAGCTAAGGGAGGATTAACACTGGGAGAACAAGTACCCTTTCAATCCTTTTGTGCTGACCAGGCAGCAGATCCCCCCATCATTAGTGCAAACTGAATCTGCCCTAGGCTACCAAGTTGTAAAAAGTTTTTGAGCATGAAAAAGTTTGAGGGAAAAACTGAGTTGTCTTACCCATAGTTTTGATTTTAGTAACTTCTAGGACCAAAGTACTCTGCAGATCAAAGATTGTCTACTAAATCAGAAGAGAGAACAAAAACTTGCTCTAAAGTAACACTTGCATATCAAGTCACTCACGAGTAATTGTGTTTCTAGGTTTTTTACAATTGCCTTTGTTTTTTGCTATTGATGTTGACAACATGTTAAGCATTGAGCATCTTTTTTAAGCTACAGCTAAGTTTACATAGCAACCAATTCATTGCTGAATCCTCCTGCCACTCCCAGTACTGGCAGAAAGACAAACTAAGGCAAGAGTCGCATCCAGAGTAATTGCTGGCTAAGTCCTGATTTCAGCCAGCTCCCTGCAAGGGCTGGCTCTGAGAGGCCTTCTGAGCTGGAGCAGATGGCTGGCGCCTTGCAGAGGAGAGAAGTTGCATAAAACTAACCACTAATCTGCCATTGGTTTAAGAGAAGGCCTCCTTCCCCTCTCTACCTACATGGAGGGCTTTGCCTGGGATGAGGATGTGCGTGAGAGAGGCGCTGCTCTAACTTCACCACAGCCTGTCTCTTAGACCCGAGTTACAAAGCTGCTCTTCTGAGTTTCCATGTTCCCCTCAGCAGCTTTTTCTGACATCCTGGAGCTGTCCCCATCCTCCACAGTGCTTTGGGCCAAGCTGTCTCCAGCTGTACTTACTCCTCCCTTGCTAGTTCACAAAGACAGCATGTGCACACTCCTTTACTTGGGAGAACCCAGCCCCTGGTAGTTAAATGTCTGCAGAAGTGTCGAAGTATTTCACGTATCTCAGTTTGGCTTCTTGTGGCTTAGTCTGAGGCTGTCCTGTTAGAAAGCACTGGCCTGTTTTTTCAAAAGGTCATGAACAAGGAAACTTCCTAATCTTAAAAGATTACTTCACCACCTATTTTTATTAAAAGCATTGCTTGGAGTGTTGCAAGAAAAAACAACAAATTAGTGTCTTACACCATGAGTAAGAATTTTTCTTTTAATACAAGTGGCTTGGACTGCACATGGCATTGCCAGAAGACTGTTTTAATTAATTTCCCTATCAGAAAAAGTGGGCACAGCATCTAAAAATGTCTTTGCTGCTGAACTGTCCTGCAGTAGGCACTGAAAGGAACTCGTGTACAAGTGCACTTAACACTGAGCTCCTACACACAGGTGGCAGCACTGCCGAGTACTCCCGGTGCAGCACAGGAAATAGTGCAACACCCTGGAAGAGCCTGCTTCTGACAGCAGAGCCGAATTTGGGAACAGGACTCTCGTAAACCACCCCAGAACCAAAGCCTGCCCCTGATGGCCCACACCTGAGTCTGTTTACAAAGTCCTTTCACACAGGACACAGCCCCCTGCCAAGACTGCGGCGTGTCGGGGAAGCACCTCCATGTACACAGCGTGTATCCTAGCGACTGTTGCTAGTAAAGGCAGAAATACAGCTGGAGTGTATTTGGTTGTTAAATGGGCGCTTTCTCCCGGGACACCCAGCACTGCCCTGCCTTGAGCCTGCAGCTCAGTGCGCATGGCCCTCAGGCACGGTGGGGTAGCCACAGCCACAGCCTGCTAGAGGATGAGAGAGAGCAGCAGCTTCATCAGACAGGGCTGCAAGGAGAGCACCAGCAGCAGCACTGGCACTGCTGCCAATAGCTGCACAGGCATCATGTGCCATGGTCCTACTGCCACGGATCGAAGCCCAAGGCTATCCAGGTTTGTACTCTATTAGGAAAAAACCCCACCTCAGTTAGAAAAAACCAAACCCAGTTTGCACTCCAAAAGGAAAAAGCACCCAAACCCCAGTGTTGTATGTTGCTAATCCGTGCCACCCGCACCAGCAGCACGGCTGCTCTAATCCAGGTACTTTTCTGCATATAAACAAGCCCTTGTAAACTGCAAGAAATCACCGAACGTGACAGATGGCTCAGCCCTCTTATTTTGGCAATGTACAGCTGTGCCCTCCTCACCTTTCTATAGCCACCAGCTAAGTTTCATATTGTCCTTTTTAAATGCAAACTGTGGGTTTTTTTAGTATTAGTGACGCTCTAGGTAACTGCTTCTCTCTAAAAGCCATTTTCACATGGCAAAATAAATCCCTTCTCTAGGAATATTCAGAGCTACGTTGAGAGTGAGTCTGTGTGGGTGGACCCAGGCTGAACACACAGCTCCATGCAAGTGCTGCTCTCCACTCAACTGTGACAAATCACGAGCAGGACATACTTGGACTTTCCCACCCCCTCTCTGAGCTACATGTGTCGCAGTAGTGCATGTGCTGAAGCTTTTTGAATTCTGTTCCTCAGATAATGCTGAACTTACCAAAACAGTTTTTGTCGGAGTATTTTTAATAGAAACAAGATACTCCTTTTTGAGTGTGAGACAGTTGGAGCACTTCATGTGTGGCTGTTTTGTTTTTTTGGTTTTTTTTGTTTGTTTTTTTTTTAAACACCATACAGCAAAGAACTGAAAATAAAACATCCCAGACTTCTGAATTGAAATACAGGCTTTACAACCACATAGTAAGTGTAGGCTCTTATATTTTAGTTTAAGACTATATCATTTTATAGAGTACCAAAATAAGCAAAGGATCAGCACTCCATACAAAGTGTTAGTTCTTGTGAGGAGGGTAGAAGGGAAATGGACTTTAATTACACTAAACGTTTTTTTGCAAGTCTAAAGAAAACTCCATTCCAGCAGAACAGATTTGGGTTTCAATTCCCCAAATTTCATTAAATAGTGTTTCTTTAAAGACAATTTACATTTTTCTCATTCAAAGTAAAGGGATGATTTAAAGCACTATTAACAAGGAGGTGGTGCTGTTAATGTTTAATGTCAATATGCAATGGCATCTGCTATAAAGGCTAGAAGAGCAACACAAGTTTACTTCTGAAGACTACTAGAAATTGACTAACACTGGAGAAAAGTTTCAAGCACAGCACACAACTCTAGCTCTAGGCTGCTGCCAAGAAGCCCCTGCTAGTCCATACACTGCCACGGGGACTCTGCCAGACACCCAAGGGCCCCGATAGTGGCAGTGGCACATGTTCCCACATGTGTACCCCATGTTCCACTTAGAATGGGTACATCTTTTCTCTGTCTCACAGCATTAAAATGCAACTACGTTAGCAGCTAACATTGCCACTACAATTTTACAGAAGCAGAAAGCTGAACAAAATAGCAGTTAAAACAAATTGAAGCTCTCTGTTAAAACTCCATGACAACCCTTCCTTCTGTCCTACTCACTGTCCAAGTCCTTCCCCTGCTCCTTCCCTAATGCCTATTTTACAATAAAGAGGTTAAGTGGATTTACATGAGGCAAGCGCAACTCAGACTTCTGCCCTATACATATAACCATGTTAAACTGTGAATTATACACGTGATAGATCTCTAACAGAGCAACCACCAGTTTTTTTTAAGAAACACAAGTATTTCAGCATGTACAGTAATGAGTTTAAAACTGTCCAACATCGTCGCTTTCATACATTCTCTTCCTCTTTATAGCATTAACGGGATTTTAGACCTTGATGGCGACAATCCCAAACAAGAGTAAAATGAATTTATTTTATTGCAAACAAACGTCTAGAGTTAAACTTCTCCACCCACTTTCTTTAAAGAGAAAAGGAATCAGCAGGCTAAGGAGATACACCCATTTGAGAATTGACATGATTAAAAATTAAGATATAAAATGGGTGACTCACAGTTTCATTAGCTTACAAAATGGTGGAGTAACTACTACAAGCACACTAGGTATACAGTATTTTGTGGGGAAAGAGTTATACAGACACACAGCTAACTTCATATAGATCCCATTAGACAACTGGATTTACAACAAGTTTTGTTTAATAAGAAATGGGCAAAGCCAGCTTCTTTTCAGAATCAAAATGCAGAACAAATGGAAAAAAAATTATGGTGTTGTACCTTCACAAGTTTGAGCCTCCACAAATAAAGCAACCGAGTTTTACAACTTTAAGAGCTTCTACATACACTCCACCATCACTATTTAGCCCCAGGTTTCCTCTTTGCCCCTAACATCTTATTGAGTTCCAAATGTTACAAAAAAGTCCTAGTTATTGCCAGAAACTTTTGCCTCCCCCTCCTCCCCTTCCCACCCAAGAGCTTCATAGAGAGGATGGAGTGTAATAGGGAGCTTTACATAATCTCATGGTATTTGAGGGCTACTAAGATGCCTCCAAATGAATCTGGTTGCTAACATTTCTATTGTATTGTGACATGACTCACGACTGTTTCTTAGAAATTGGGGGATGGGGAAAAAGGAGAAAATTCTTTAATAAAAAGACACCAGGTACAAAGCAACGTTTTACTTTTGTTGTGGTAAAAAAAAAGTCACATTTTACAGATAAAATGTAGAACCCTGAAATACTGACACATTCTCTTATCGTGCACAATGCTGAGGTTCTCTTACGAATCACTTTAAAACTGCAATTAAAAATGTACAAAAAAAGAAAAGAAAAAAATCAACCCACAAAGCTTCTAAAAAAGGAACCCGCAGGCACTTCCTCTTGTGGAATGTTTAAAAAGTTAGCCTACTAAAGAAAACAGTCGACTTCTTGTGAAGGTTTTGGAGAAATATGTATCAGTTCATTTATTTGGGTATTCAGTAATATCCTTGGTGATAATGCTGACTCCATGGCTTCTGACCCCAGAATTGCTGCAATAGATTAATAAACAGTTAGTTTTAACCTGCAATCACATAATGGTTAAGTTTCTTACTTGGGTGGGAAAAAAAAGCATTTAACAATCACCTAGTTCCCCTGGAACTTGAGAAGATTAAAATCTTCTCCAATAGCAGCAAGTTCCTGAACAACTGAAGGCAGTTAAGAGTTCACTTCACTGCAGTAATGTGAAGCCAAGTACTACATACCATTAAGAATGTTAAGCCACAGCTGGTATTTGATATATCAAGACCATCAAGCCAGATGAAGTTTTGCACAGGAAGCTATTTATAGTGATATTACCTAGCATCAAAAGACTTTGCTATCCCATTTTGATTATGCATCTCATTATTTCAGCCAGCATTTTGCAACATTCAAGTTAACAATCAGTAAAAAGATAAAGTTAGGACTACTTACACCCTGCTGCCACTGGTTGTAGCCCTGAGATTGGTTTTTGTAGCCACGATTATTTCCCCTTCCTCTGAAGTTCTGCAAGAGGACAACAGTTTTTAACTATTTCTTCTATATGCATTTTTCAGAAGTCTCCTAATACCAATCTTTATTACCCCCACAATATCCCACACCACACAGAAGCTTTAAATACAAGGTATCAGGCCTGGCTTAAAAGAAAAGCACACCACCAAAAAATCCCTCCCCGAAAAGCACTAGAACACCAAAAGCCTCCTCCCTCCCCTCTAAGCAACTGCTTTTTAAGCATGGGGCAAGAACCTCAGAATTAATAAACCAGCTCAAACTGTTGTTGCCTGGTCTGGAAAGCTGGCTAATCCAGTTTTGACTCACCCTATTTCCAGCTGCTAAATGCACCAGGACAACTAAAAATACAAGAGCTTGTCTATTTTTAGTTAGGAAGGCTGTAGTTCCTACAAGGATATGTTATCTGATCAGACAAAAGGATATGGGTCACACAACTGAAAATAGAAGAGCTAGCCCACAAAACTTCAAGTAGAAGTTATGGTACAACAAAGGGACATTGATACAAGCAGATAAAATGTTGCTTTTCTCCTGTTTGTCAGTATTAGGCAAACCTGGGCCATGTTTACTGGCTTGGGCTCCATCTGCTGGCTCTTCAGTAATCCTAGTTTTGTTTTCCGATACTTCCACTGATATTCCACCAGGTAAGATCTAGGCTAGTGTGCCTTTACTAGTTGTGTTTGATACTAGACACCAAAACAAATACTCTGTGCAGAGCTATTTTCCTAATGTTTTCCTAGTTCCCTAAATGTTTCATAAACACACATTTTGACCCTAAGGCCAAACAACAGTTACTGCTATTGGGGAAGAAACAAAAAAACCAAACACAAACCTTCACACATATACACAAAAAAAATCATTTATAACAGGACAGAGGTACAGCCCTAACATGAAAGCCCCCCATCAGCACTTGTTACACAACGTTCAGAGCCCTGGGCACATGCACTAAACTAGAAAGGTCTTGCAGTGTGGCATCAGTGCAGCACCACAACAAGTTTGTGACTGTCCACAGGTACCAAAGCTGTCGAACAACATTATCCAAAGTACTGTAATTCAGCTGTCAGTCCCCCCTCAAAGCATCACCTGGTTGTAGTTTCCCCTGTTGGGCATTCCACCTCTGTTATAGTTTCCTCTGTTTGAGTAGCCACCTCTGCTTGGAAAGACAGGGCCGCGGGGATAGGGGTAGCCAATCGCTCCGCTGCTGCCTCCACCACCACCGCCACCTCCACCACCTCGCTGAGGCATGTTGCCTCCCCTCCTGTTGTATCCACCACGATTGCCAGGGACTGCAGGGAGAGAGTTACTTCAATCAAGTCATTGTTAAGTCTTACATATTTCCTACATGAACAGTGCAATCCAATGTTTTGACAATCCTCTCACTCAAGTTGGACAATTACCTACGCACTAAAACATTAAACTCACTGAAACTGAGATCAAGGTTCCACTACACAATAATTGCAATGAAAGTACTGTGACCTTCTCCCCCAGCAGCAGCAACCTCCAGAGGTCACTGACTTATTTCTAGGCTCACCTCCTCCTCTGAAGTTGCCCCGCATGTTGAATCCTCCACGTCCTCTCTGACCCCTATTAAATTGATTTTTATTGCTCTTCTTGTTCTTCTTTGAGCCAGTGTTCTGTTTCTTTTCTGGTGGAAGAGCTTTCTTACTTTCTTCTTTATACTGTTCCAAAAGCTTCTGAGCTTCTTCTTTTTGCAACTCTACATAGATTATTTCATCAAAACATTCTGCTACCTCTGGCAGTGTGAAGTTCCCTATAATTGCAAAAACACTGAGTATTCAGCATCTACATTCAGCTACAATCAAAGCAATTTAACCACCTTTCTCCCATTCTTCCTCCCACCCTCTCCATCCCCTCAGCATAGGGACAAAATTACATAATTTGAGCATTTAGGAAATGTAACAGTGACAAAGGAAATAAACAGGTCTTCATGGAGTTGCCAGTACTGTTCCAAACCTTGAAAACATTCTGCCTATCTTTTTTCTTTTATAAGCCTCTACTCAGAACACCAGTTTCTGCCAAATATGTCACTTATATAGGGCACTTTATGCCAAGACAGCTTTGTGCATCTGCATGAAGCGTATCACCATAACTGAGTAGTGTTAAGGACTGCAGCAGAGGGAACACAATATAGTGTTATCCTACCAAGTTACAATAGTCTTCCAGTTTTGTATAAGTACAACTGTTTAAGATAAAGTGATTTTTTAGACTTCACGTTTACTTAATCCTTTAAACAGATACTCAGCATCCTAAAACACAGTACAGGATTATGTTCCATGCCTTTCATTTTGAGAACTGCATGCTCTGGAAGATCTTTTCCCTCCACCTCTGCCTTCTTTTGTGTTCTTTGCTTGTAGTCTTCATCTTTTGGGCAAACAACAACTGCTTTGCGCTGGAAGCCTGCAAACAGGCACATTTTTCTCCTCTGCGCAGCTGCAGACACATTTGTCTGAAAAAAATGCAGTAACTTACTACACGTAGCTGTCATTGTAAGAGTTAAGGAAGTCAACTTATGGTGTATAGACTTCACCTCTACAAGAGCTTGCAATGAAGTTTACAAATAACTGGACATAAAGATGCTGCATAATGCAAAGTTACGAGCTCATATCCACGTGTTAAAACACTATTCCTCCCACATCCCATAAATCTAGAGAAGTTCAGACAAGCATTTGTAGTAATATCTCAACTTTGTGTCCCCTGAATGAGTAGTAAGTCAGTAACTGAAACAACTGCTACTATAATATAACATTAATCCCAATTAATTACTACAATACAGCCTATAACAAATTTCCTTAACCCTTTTTCAGTGAAGCTTCTACCTGATCCAAAATGAAATTCCGCTTCTTACGAGCTGCAATCTCAATGAACTTTCCAAGACACTGTGGAGCTCTCTGCAACAGTGTGTTAAGCTTTCCAGTGTCTGCCATCTGACGCTTAAAACCTGCAACCTATGGAGAGATTTCCCAGAATTAGTGAGTGCAGTCCTGATACATGTGGCTGACATTTTTCTTTGCTAAATGCTTTCCACCACACTTCAAGGATTGTTCAATTCAAGGCCACAGCTGCTGCACACTCATAACTGAAATTCTCAACCCTCCGTAGAACATAAGAGATTTATAAACAAAAACTCCACGAGAATCGGTATCGTTCAGTTCAAGGTACACTCATCACAATACTCATTCCAGCCAAATGCTCTATTCTGAGAACAGTGATGCACAGAGAAACAGAAATACACTCAATAGTCAACAACAGCTGACTATTTCTTACATATTACCACAAAAAGCTTCAGAATCCTGCCATGTGTGAATTAGCAGCTCAGGAAGGTGGTAAAACCTTTACACAAAATCACTAGGCTGGAAAAGACCTTTGAGATACACTGAGTCCAACTTATGACCTAACACCCCCCTTGACAACCAGACCATGTCTCCAGTGCCACATCCAGTCTTTTCTTCAACACAAATGGTCACTAGCTAACAAGTAGCCAGCTTCTTTGATACAAAAGAACCCCATGGCAGCCAAAGACCATGGATTTACAGCAAGAGTTTAATATATCAAGAAATAAAATTTCTTATCACTTACCATCATTTTGTCCATGATAGTATTTGTCCCAAGAATGTTGTATTTCCCAGGATTTGCTGCTGCATGTTTGGTAACCCATGTAGTCTTGCCAGCCCCAGGCAAGCCAATCATCATCACCACCTAATGACAAAAAGTTCTGTATTTGAGATACTAATTCCAAGATTTTCTTTAATACACAACTTAGCCCAGCAAGCCTAATGGATACTGAGAGGAGATGTGGGGGTGTTAGGGGTGGAGAAGGTAGTGGTACTGAACAGGTCACGAGATACTAAGTATTAAAGCTCCTGAACAAAAATGTCTGGAATGTGGTGGAATAGTCTCTTAACTCTACCAATTTCCATCCATCTGCCTCAACAACTTCTGAGATGATCAGAAGAAACTTACCTCACAATCTTTCTTTTGCTCGGGTCCCTTTGGTCCTCGGACCCTATCCTCCAGGGGGACCTTCTGGATGAAGGTGTACTCTTCAGGTACAGGGAAGTAAGGCTCCTCCTTCTGACCAAAGTTAAACTCAACTGCACAGTTATGGCAGAGAACATGTGGAAAGAGTGGTCGCCCATCAAGAACTTCCTTGCTTATTTTGAATGCAACACCAAGCTCTTGTCCATTCTTGGAATATGAGAGTTCCACTTCATCACCATCAAAATTCTGTTTTTCAGACAAAGCATTAGTTTGGATAAAATTAACTCACTTTATCCAGTCACTTCATTTAACTGGCTATGTTCACTCAACTTCTGTAACTCTATTGCTTCATAAAGGAACTCAAACCAAGTTTCTATTCTTATGAGTCACTGTCAATGGTCATCATGTTCAAGATGTTTTGTTAAAAGGCTTTAAAGACATTTGTCTATGAATATGAAGTCATGTTGCCAGCAGTCACTGCCAGTAATAGCTGCTGCTTCTACCACCTGACTATGTTAAACAACTTGTCTTGCTCCCATGATTTTATGTATTTGCTTTACCACTTCTATTCAAAGCAGTCTAAAATTTAAGGATGTTTTTCCCTCAAAAGAAAATATAAATGAAAACTTACAGCAAAACATCCAATCACATCATTTTCATCAAACTTCTCACCAAAGTCTTCAGTCTCACAATTGCATGTTTTTATTCCTTTTAGAGAATATCCATAAGAAAATTCTTCTTCACCTGAAGAAACAATTTAAACTAATTACAAATATGTTTTCCCATCTAACCTTTTAGACATAAATCACCTAACAGCTACTTAAGTAAGCTGCTGTTCAGAATATTTTTATTCATGCCAAAAAGAGCTATGACACCCCTCCAACAGCTACACAAGCTCATTCTCCTATTCAGTACTTTCACTTGAGATAGAAGAGCAGTGTTTCCTCATCCCAGTTCAAGAGCCTTATGCTGCTGGTTCCAGATTCATGCTGACAATAAAGCTGAACTGTCAGATAAAGACATGAGCAAGTATTTTTACACTGTGAAGACCTGATTATGCAGTGATATACCTGCTGTAATGTAGTCAGAAAGGCTTTCTGAACTTAAGTCTCCAGGAGCACTTACCCCTCCCATTTTAAAGGGGGTTTAGCAGACAGTCAGCCTATGCAACAGCTGAGGATGAAGCTGCAAGGAACAAGCTAACAGGAAGTGTCAAACACAAGGACTCAGGTGTAACTTCAGTAGAAAGCTGTTGCTGATGTCACAACATATTAACTCACAAATATTTCCCCCAAAGATGTGTTTCAGCAACAAGTATGAGTTATAAATATTATTATTATAATCATTTGTTATATATCTAATGAAGTTTTACTTCTTTCTTTCCAGCTATTTCCAGAAATTACGATTTTCCCACCATGGAAAAAAAATGATAATGTAGTTACCACTGGTTAAATTTTATACCATGCCCCACCCTTTAAAAGAGGAGGGAAGGGCACCCTCCCTTTTTCTACTTAGGACACTACATGAAAAGGAGAAATCCTTTATCTTGTCAGGTATTCAGCAATGTTCTCCACAACCCATACATGATCACTGGAAGAATTCATTCTCAAATGATGGCCCTAAGCCTTACAGGCCTGAATACTTTATGACTTTATTTGGTTCTAATAATAAACTTTCTCACACCATGTCCAGTGAGTGACTCAAATTAAGACTGCTTTTCACAACCCACAGACTACAATCACTAAGCCTGTTCCCCCTGCTTCAGAAAAAAATTATTCAAAACTTCAGCCACTTCAACACAAAAGCAATCAAACATTTAAGTCTTACCAAGCAACATTCCACTTGTGTTCAGTGACCATCCAACTCGCACTTCATGTATGTCAATGTCTTTTGTATACAGGTGTTTAACAGGAATCTTTTCTGTAACCTATTTTTAAATTGTTTAGTAAAAGGTAAGCAGTATTTATTATACACTGACAAGATGGAAGCACAAAAGGTAACATTTGGAATCTTTACACTTTGGTTAAATCTTTGCTAAGTCTAAGTGATCATCTTCTGCAAAAATAAAACATGTTTAAGACTACAAAACCACAGGCTAGTGACTAAACAGTTCTATCTCCTGACTTAGCAATGAAGATTGAAGATACCATAAATCTTCATAATTTTGTCATAGCAGTCCCTCTCAGTGGTCAAAAGCCTTAAGTTCTTTTGACATTGTATTAAAATCACAACAATACATGTATGTATTAAAAAAAAAAGTTGCCACGAAGTTGGGATTAACAGTACATTACTTAGCTAAGGAAATGTGCAATGTATTAAAAAACCCTGCTTTTTAGAGACTAGAGTAGTATTACATGATCCCTTTTCACTGTAAGCAGACTTCCTGGGCAAGTTGCCAGCTTCCAAACAATATAACCAGATTAAAAAAAAAAAAGCAACAAACAAAAACACCCCAGAAACCCCAACGAACCACCTAAATGCACTGGAATCTATATGCAACCAGCTAGCTTTTAACTGTCTTCAGAAACTTTACTACAGTGAACTCAAAAACCCATCAGTATTCCATCAACCTCTGCAACTATTCCAGTCAGGTGATTGAGGTGAAACTCATTTGAAAGTGAACAGGACAATAAATAGTGACAAATTCCACTTCACTGGCTTTCCCAAGTTAATAGGTATCAACAGACACAGAAATCACTCCATGAAAAAGCTCAGGTAATGGGATCACTATCCAATTCTTATGGCAGCAGTTACATCTGAAAGCACTAGAGGAAGAGAACAGGTTTATATACACAGGGCCATCATATGCAAGGAAGCCTTTAACATTAAGTAAAAAAGAAATAAATTCAAGCTTTGTGATCTTGTTCTCTTCTATCAGCAAGCTGGAGAAATCAATTTATTAGAAGACTGACTGGTCTTTGCCATTCTTATCCTTCAGGAGAACTCTTGCTCTCAAAATCGAACCTGCTAAATACTAAGTCAGAGTTAATAACGTTGGAAGGGACCTCTACAGGTCATCCAGCCCAAATCCCTGCCTAGAGCAGATCAAACTCAAAGACTAAGTAGAACCAGAAAGGACTGTTGGGATAATTTATATCCCTTAAAAAAAAATAAAAAGTCAAGCTTTCTGTAATCTTCAGAATATACAAGCAAACTTCTGACTAGAGTATAAAAATCCTTTCAGCACTGATGCATGAGATGCCAAATAGAATTCATGGTTAAAAAAAATGAGACCAGAAGTCTCACATTCAGAATAAATGCAGTGTTTTGTGGTTGTTTTATTTTATTTTTAATTTGTGGAGTTTTGTGTGTTCATTAAATGGAAGTTCTTATAAAAGAGGAAACAGTTTTGCAAACTGAGCCATCTTCTTGTAAGCGAAGGCCTTTTAAGAGTCCTGGTCACATCAGTTAGTTTCAAGCAAGTCCAAAAAATTTGACGAGTACAAATATTATATTTAAGCACGCAAAAGTCTCCCATAAACATCAGTTTAACTCACCTTCATCTCAAAGCAGACCTTGCCTTTAGAAACTCCGTAGGAGGCTCTCCCTCCAGCCCAAAGGAAAGCAAAGCTTTCCATGGTCAGAGAGGAAGCACTAAACCGGTCTCTTGAGATTTTAAAATGCAGGTCACAGTTATCTGTTAACATAAAAATCATTGTTTACTCTGATTACAAAATAGAGTACAGGTGTCCAATTTTATGCATTAATGATGATGCCAGCTTTCAAAAGTGATTTAAAGACAAACTGCCAGCAAGTACCCAGGATCTCAGAGAAGCAACATGCCTAGATGGAACTGCGGACTGAAGCTCAGCCAAAAATCTTAGGAAAAGCTAGCTAACAAGAGTAATTTTCAAGGTGCCATCTTCACTTCTGTCACCCAGTTTCCGTTTGTTTTTTTCATTCTCCCTGACTTTCACCATATCTACTTGAGCCCTCTTTGTCAGTTACCTCTTTCCATCAATACAGAGCCATCTGCACCGTGCTCTCTGCAGTACCCTCTAGAGACCTGATTCTGAACTACTCCTACTGCTCAAGCCCAAACCTAAGAGTTGTTAAGAAGCAAATGTGAACACAAAGTGTTTTTAAGTACTGAACGTAGTCTTTGGTTAATAGTCAATTAGCAAGTCAAATTAGACTATGCCAATTAAATAAAGGCAGTTAAGTCAAATGCAGATATGCTAAGCAGAGAGAACCTACTTCAGCCCAGAAACATAACCTACACACTATGAATTCACCTATCACTCTAAGAACTTAAGGGGAACCTTGGTTTTACAAGCATCTTCAGAGCTGCACACCATGAAATTACAAATGAATCTCCCAGTAGGTTTCAGGAAGACAATGGCAAATGCTAACAAGGGGTGCAACACACAACACTTGAATTCCCCAGAGCAAGGGACCCACAGAAGCAGCTCCAAGCCTATCTGACAAGAAAGGACGAAAATGAGCAAATAGTGAGTAATTCTGCTCTGGTGTAAAACCTGCATGATGCCAGAGTACACTAAAATGCAGTCTGCCCTGTATTACTGGCAACTCTTACGCACAAGATTTTGTTTTGTTTGCATACAGCCATCCCCAGTTCAAAGAACACAATCTATAATCCAAGTGTCTTCTATTAGTACTGCTAACTCTTATTTGTTGCATAAAAAACAGATAAAACCATACAAAAGAAACCCACCTTTGCAGGCTACCTTTAGAACAGGAGATGAATGTGAAGTTACAGCTTCTTTGCAAGCCACAGGTAATAAAAAGCACTTAAGAGTGGCTAAACCTCTTATGTCTGGATCACTATCCAGAAGAGAGAGTGCCAACTGGTTACACAATTCAGCCTTAAAGCTATGCCTGAATCTTACCTCTAAAGAGTCAACACCTTAAATCAGAGTTTGTCCAGTAACAAGACTTTCCACTAGAAAATACTATTATTACTAGAAATAGTAATAAAGGAAAGTAGCTATTTACTCAGTTATTGGAAAAATCCAAAGCTCCCATGGAAGTGGCTACTCACCAGGTTAGCAGCTAGAAACGTGAGACTTAGCAAAATGTCAGGGATGGCATATTCAGCAATTTATATGGCTGTAAACTAATACCTCCTTCCACTTCAAAGCATTTCTTGTGGAATAAAACCACCTGAAACTTCTAACAAATATGCCAGGTAGTGCCAAAAGTTAAGCTTTCCTTCCACGGCACTTTAAGAATCCAACAAGTTCAAGCATTACTTCAAGATCAAGTTTTCTAATATTGCACTGAGTCCTTATACTTACCCTCATGAATACAAATATCAACTCTGCCATTATGGTACATTACAGTAATAGCAACGTTTACAATCTACTTCAGAAAAAAAACCCTGTTTGCAGGCACTTCTCAGTTTCTGTGCTCCGCTGACCCACTTGCACCACGTCAAGCCCACGCACTCATAGGTTGCATGACAGGGTCATTTTTGAGGAGGCCTTACCAGATTTTGTTAGAATTGTTAGAAGACAGCAAGAACCCTCCACTGATTTATACATACGTAGGGGAATTTATGTAGACAGCTCACTTCCCAAACTGTATTTTGTAACCACCTATGCTATTGACACTCTGAGCTTTCCTGGCAGTAGTGCTGGACAGCTGTTTTCTCAAGCTGTCTCTAGGGTGTACTATGCTCACTCTATCTACACTTGGCCACCTAAGCTTCTGTACTAGATGAGTACTTTGGTTAAGATTTCATCACAGAACTGTCTATCGTTACAGACTTCATAGGAAAACCAAGCCTATTACTGTTAATATATATCCTTTGTTCTTTTGTACACTGAAAATGGGTGGAAACACAGTGTTTTTGTAACTTTTTAAAGTTACCTGGTAAAGACAGTCAACAAATGTATCCTCCCCGTTTCAGAAAGTGCAGCATTAAGATTAAAAGCCTTAACACCACATCTTTCCAGAACAAAGGAAAGCCTGTTTACTCACAAGTATCAAGACAAACCACTGTGTCATCAAAATGTTCATCTTCTTCTTCAACAGGTGGTTGAGGGGACTTAGCCCTGAAAAAACAAAAACCAAACAAAACATAATAAAGCCACATGTATTTTCATGAGGTTAAAATAACATTTCTGTACTCTGTTCCTCCCCATTCACAAAATGTTGTCCAGCACCAAGTCTGTTTACCTGCTATACTTGTTTTCCTCAATATATTCGAAGTATCCACGGCCATGGTCTTCACGTGGTCTCTTTACTCCCCTCTTCTTCTCACCAGGTTTTTGTTCCGTTTTACCATCTCCTGAAACAGAAGCAATGATTTATTTTAATTATTTAACTTTTAGTTTAATTGGCAACGAGACCTATACGATGGTTTCAATTTTGTAAATGGCAGGAAGCTACAGCGTGATATAAGCAGTAACATCTTAAAAAGGAATTTTGCTGTATTACTAAGGTAAAACCCCGTATATCTTGAATTTTCACGGGAGACTCAAAACTCGTCGTTAATCAGGAATGATTTAGCAGACGGAAGTTGCCAATGAGAACAGAATCTGCAGCAGCAGCCACTACGGCCCTCAACGTTATAATCCCCATGGAAAAGCCAAAAAACCAATAAAAATATAAAAGGGAAAAAAAAAAAGATAAAAAACCCCTCCTGACCCGTCGCGCC
>VZTJ01004964.1:573832-643766 GCA_013397795.1 Orthonyx spaldingii
CGGGCAGGGACGGGCGGGCGGCTGTGGCGCTGCCTGCGGTGTGTCGGTGCCCCGGCGGGCGGTGGGTGCGGGCGGGAGGCGCGGGGGATCGGTGCGGCTGCGGGAGCTGCGGAGCGGGACCCGCCTGGCGCCAAATCCTTTCACCGCGAGCTCGCGAGGGAGACGCGCCTCGCGGGGCCGCGCACGCACCGGCGCCGCGTGCGCCCCGCCCCCGCGCACGTAGGCCCTCCCGCGCTACCGTAACGACCGTATTACCGTAAATACCCGCCCGAGCGCAGCGCACCCCGCCGCCCCAGGCCTGGGGGAATCCTTGGCGGCGGCGGATGGTCCGATGCACCGCTTCGGTCGCTCCGGGCTGCGAGCCGCGCCCGTGCCCGCTCCCGCCCGCAGGAGGCCGCGGCCCGGCCGAAAGGCCCCCCCGGCACGGGCTCGCATTCGAGCCGCAGCCTCGCAGCGCACGGTCCCGATTCCCCCGGCTCCCCTGCGATCATGTCGGGCTTAGTCCCGCGCGATTTATTGCGTAGGGACTTTGCAAAGGGGCACTGCTGCTCGAAATAGCCACCCTGGCACGGCCCTGCTAACGCAGTTACATAAGGGCCTGAGCGGGGCGAGGCAGGCGCGGGGTTAAGCCTGAACCAGGGCCGGCGATAACAAAGGTTCTCCAGTGCATGAACTCCTGGTCTGGAGCTCGGCACGGAGGCAGTCCGTTCACCAAAACTGCGCAGCTCTCCTTCTTTTTTCCCCCCTGCCTCGCCCTCTGCACAGTCTTAATACGGGGCTCTCCCCAGCCACACAAGTTGTGCAGTGATTGAATTTCGGATTTTTCCAATTCGGTCAAAAGTAACATGAAAACAATCAGCAGAGAAGATTTCACACGAGCAGAAACGCAGCACTGATCTATAAGTCGGCTTCCTTAGGGAGCCCGGATAAAAAGCTAATTTTCACTTGCAGGAAAAGAAATGCAAGTCAAACCATCAGAGGATCAGTATGAAGCGCAACAGAAGGGAAGGTGTGTTTGCCACGAAGTTGCCTTGTGTTGGTACAGATTGCGTGGCCTCCTGAACCAGAACAAATTACGTTTACCTGCCCCAGAGGAACAGAGACAAGGAAGTCACCCTGTTCTAACTGCGCGAGGGAAGGGCTTTTTCACACACACACACACACACACACTACTCAGTCCTCAGTCAGACTACATCCACTTGGAGGAAACACAACTCGGTAGGCAGGGTTAGCTCAATCCAGCACTCCACAACAGCTTGTTGGAACAGAGACAGGAAGAGACGCAGTATGTACAGGTGAGAAAAAGGTTGCCAAAACCTTTCCCTTACTTGAAGGTCAAGTTAGTAGATTTTATCTCAGTCCAGTAAGAGTCACCTCAATAGCGGAAGAAAAGGGTAAGAGTACATCAACGCCAAGGAGAGGTCAGTGTGTGATTAAGCTGCACCACTATAAATCATTGCCTTTGTCCATTTCTTCATGAAAGAACCAACTTGGCTAGTCTGCTGAGGAACTCCTGACGTACCCTGTTCTACCAAAGTGGCAACAAAATGAAACTTGTTAATATTGCAAGATTACTGACTGAAACCTACAGATAATTCTGCATAAATTTGGATGTCATTTGCCTATCCAACGCCCATGTTCTTTTATTTGTATGTAAACAAATTTAAACAGAAAATACATCATTAACTCTTTATGAGTTGCATTATCTGAACCTCAGACAGAACTCTCTGTTTAGACCTTGATCTTGCACAAGGATCTTCATATGTTGAGTCATGTTTCTGGAAAAATTTAATAGACCCCAATGTCTGATAATCCTTCCCACCACCACAAACTTTATAGATTGATAGATTCTTTTAGACCAACTTTGGATCCCTAAGCCTTGCCTTAAACGAGCACATCTGTACATATTGACAGTGCCTGTGTGCTGGAAAACACCCTCATTCAGAACCACCCGAGAGCTGCAGTCGTCACATGTAATCCCATTCCTAAACGATGTCATGTCTCTCTACTTCAGTAACATGCTCATACTGCTTTATACTCCTGTTACCATGGAGAAACAAAACAGCTAACAGCTCTGAGGCACGTGGAGAGATTTCTTACCCTAACGCACTCAAGCCTGTATATAAAGGCACAAGTAAATAAAGTAAAAATCATATTTCCCCTCCCCTTCCTCCCCTTTTCTCCCCCCTGAAATTTAGTGCTACTAACTTGAGGCATTCTTTTTCATTTACTACAGCTATCTATTTCTTAAACTACTTAGGCTAAACTTATTATTTTTAAAGGAGATTAACTCATACCATCATAGTAAGGGTAATGCTTACCATCTAACCACACAATTACACTGCCAAACAGGTGCAACAACACTGTGTTTTCAGACTACAGTTATGTTACCTATTATTACAGAAGTGAGAAATCCCAGTTGATTTTCAGATGTCAGGTGATTAAATTGTAAATAATAAATAAATAGTTGTAAATAATCATAAAGCTAAGTAAATAAAATACACACATAACTGAAATAGATGTGTAACCTTAATGACTGCCTCTCAGTGTAAAAAAAAAAAAGCTTTTTCTATGTGTAAGTCAAATACATATTTATTACACATCTGTCCCTGGGAAAAATCTCTCTTAAGATACTCCCCTGTCCTCTTTGAGTCCTGTATTTCAGGAGTTTGCATTTTTGCCTTATTCATACTTTGAAGGAGAAAAATGAGTTAAGGAGGTATGCTCTCCTCATTGCTGTAACCTCTCTTAGTTCAGATACTAAATGAATTCTTCAACTCTGCTTTTCATGGAACATGCAGATAGATAGATGCCAGCCATATCAAAAATGAGAGTTTGGTAACGCAAACTCCTGAAACAAGAAAGCACTAAAGAAAAGCACTTTAAGCTTTAATGTGCAAAGCTGCTACTCGTATGATGATGGCCATATGAAAAACAAAACGTGATTGCTGGTAACCACAATACTCCTCCATTAAAATTGCCTTTTTTGGTCTCAAAATATATTAAAACAAAACCTTCCTTTCAATTTAAATGAAAAGTGTATATGTCGCCATATAATATATGTATATGTCCCCATATTTAACAGATGCAATCCTATGCATTTTTGTCAATCATATAGCATTTTTCTCCTACCTGTGTTACTTTCTAACCTAAACTGTTTTTCTCTCCAAACCAGTCTTCCCTCTCAAAAGTAATTTGGGATCCTCCCTCTGGGACTTGGCCCTTCAACAGATTAGTTACTCTGGTTTCCCTCATTTTTGTTTGTTCTCCTTTAGACTTCAATGAGTAAACTTCAATGCTCTACTCACCTATAATGTTCTTTCCATTATTCATCCTTAGCCCTTCCAGATCTCTCTCCTCTTCCCGTTTGCCAAGAGCAGTGACAAAGAGGAAAAAAAAGGAAGAGCAAACTTTCAAGAGGGGACTGAACAATCTCAAGAGTCCAATCCCAGCTGGGCTTTGAACCTTTCCACACACCTTCAGTGTTGCAGGAGAACCCAGGCACTTGTCTTTCCCTGTTCTGTTCTCTTAGAGCCTTGTCTGTCCTGTTCTGGCTCCTTTTGTTTTGCTTTACCCTACATCTGACCATCACAGTATGTTCCTGGACTCTTCTGCATGTCCTTAATCCATCTACCCTCAATTACTACTGCCTTCAGATTTCCACAGTCAACACACCATTACTTTAAAAGAGAATATAATTATTGGAATACTCTGCTGCCTTTTATGATAGCAGGCAGTGTGTGGAGCGAGTCTTTTTCTTTCTCCCTTTTCATCACTCCTCATGAAATACTCATTAATCATTATTAGACCCAATGAGAAATTTTCAAGCATTATTTTAAAGTCCTAACTGGTCCCAAGTGAGGTTGCATGACTAAGGGGCAGTTCTGGTGATTTCTTAGCCCAAAGAACCCCCCTATTTATTTATCTCCATAGGTATGCTCTATCTTAGGATCTGTCTGCCAGGAAGCCAGGAGTTTGTTTTGGAGAAATAGCACTCCCCTTGCCCTGTGCTCCTCTTTTCCTGACATGCAGTGCTGCTCACTATCAGCACCAGGATGCTGAACTAGATTGACCTTGCCTTGTACTATCTATAATCTCTCCATGATATTTTAATATCAAAGGAATTAAATTAATCTCAGAAATGAGGTGGTCATATGCCAAAATAAGGCCTATTATTTGCACAGGAATCAGATTAGTTAGGTCTGAAAGCATCCTCAGGACCTAAGAGGTAGTTAGTGTCTAATTACAAGTAGATCTGTCAGGGTTCAAGGGACTGGCATTCATGTTTCTGGCACTGGTTTGGTTAGCTAGTTCTCCTCAGAAGCATCTTTGTCTTATTACACTTTCTGTCGCAGCATCCTTTGGGCCTCCAGGTGAGCTCTCAGTTCAGTCAGTAAACAACTCCTTTTTAAGATCATAACACTATTTTGCTTTTTGTGCGTGCTGGATGAAATATTTGAGTAATCCCACCAAGCAGAAGGAAGTGCTGCAAAGCTACACCGAGACATCACATATCAGCCACAACCTGTGTTTGTCACCCTCACTGACCCCATACCAAAGAGAATCCCCCTTTCCCCATTTCCAAGAAGTAACTTCTTTTGCTTAACAAAAAAAGCCAAAACCCAAGCCCATGAGTTTCTGAGAAGCAGTTTCTCAGTTCAGAGCATTCAAAGACTCACAGTTTCTAAGCCTGGCCTTGGAAAAAAGGGACTGCATTCCCCAACATTAAAACAGGATTTATTTTGGCTTTATTCAGAGCCATACAGAAGTTTATTGACTACATATATCTCAAGTCCTACATATGAACTAGTTCTTAAGAAGATATTTAGCTCCACAAATCAGACATCTGCAATTCCTGGAGATTTTTTTTGTAACTTGACACATATACACATTCACTAGAGTGGAGCTGTGAACTCAGGAAATTTAGATAGACTAAACCCCTCTGCACAGCAGTCAGTCTGTGGAAGAGGAGGTAGCATTGTAAATCAGCTTCCAAAAATATGGTTTTCCTGTGAGAAGGCAATGTGGAAAAAACATTTCAAGGGTTAATCTCTTTAAGGGACTATTAAAGCAATCATAAGTAGGTTTTAAGGTTGAGTATCAGTTTCAGTGTACGTTTCTGCTCACATATGAAGACACATATAGTCAATATATGTGACTAAACTCAAACAATCATTGAGACAGGACAATTCACAACTGGCAGCATAGACCAGCTCTTGCCTAATGGGACTTTTCTGTTCAACTTGGCTTCAAAAAACCAACCCCCACTAATGTCCACATGACAACCTTTTTCTCTCCTATTCTGGTACTTAACACTCTCTGTAGTACACACAGTACATGCCTATCACAATTTTACTCTTTAAGCTTCTTCAATGCATCTTTCTTCTTTCCTTCATAAGCTGGTCTTGCCAAAAAAGAAAAGTCGCCACACACTTTTGTGGCACCAGAGTACTGCTAGCTCTTAGGCCATTTCCTCTGTCCCCTCAGTTCACAAAGAGTGGCTTCTACAGATTGGGAAGCCCATGCTAAAAAACCCACATAAACCCCCTAGAATTTTTAAGACTATTTTATGCTAACTAAAAGTTACTACCATGCTCCAACTGCATACCTTAAATCTGTGATGGGCAAAGCTGAGTAAGCGAACTATTTTAAAATATTCATTAATACATGTTAGCGTGCTTTCAAGATGGCCACTTCTGTATGACACACAGCTGAAGCCCAGATAGACAGATAGACGCCAGGTAGCTTTCCCTGTTTAGGCACTGATCTGGCAATCCTACAAGGCAGCTGTTACAAAATCCTGAGGTCTGCTAAGCAGACTCCAAAGCACCAAAAAGTAACTTGGAGAGTACAAAACTGCCTTCCCCTGCAGTCTTGGCTGCAGATCTCTTGTCTTTTACCTTTGGAAGCAGTATCCCAAGTTCAGCTACTTTTCTTTTAAGCCCCAAATGAAGTCAGTTCAAAAAAGAAAAGGAAAACCCCTCCGCACCGTTAGTGAGAAAAGGAAAGGGAGCCTTTTCCTTTCTGCCCACTCGCCTCCCATCACACATCATGGGCTCAGAAAACTACACAAAACCTAAATATGCACTAGCAAATCACAGCACAACCATTAGCAAAACTTAACTTTAAGACTGTAGATTATATCATCTTTAAAAGGAGGATAAAGAAATGAGGTCAGAGGTTTGGTCAGTTGATTGATTTTAGGAATTAGTTAACTTCACTGTAGAATGCTCTCTGGAAAGAAGGCAGTTGTGTCATACACTGCTCTTTAACCCACTCTGCTGGAGCAAGTCTGCTCAGCCTTTCTTTTTTTTCAGGCTGAGCAAAACCAGCATCATTTCATACAAAAGATTTAGCAACAGACACTCTTCTGGCAACACACTAAAGGAATTGCTAGCAAATGACTACAGGTAATTTCCTAGGAAAGCATAAAAAAACTCAGTCAGTCCTCTACAAACTCTGAGAAGAATTATTTGACAATAAACAGCAGAAGAAAAGCATTGTCATGTAACCTTGCAGTTCCACATCCATTGGGTAAGGATATTTCTGGGAATGCACCCTGGCCAGAAGGCAGGCAGCCCTTCCAGCAGGTATCATAAATCACAACCAGGTATCCCATCAGGCCATGCTGTTCTAAAGTCAGGGAGGAGGAGGGTCAAAAGTTTTCTGAGGGCTTTCTGCTGTAAGGTAGCTAATCCAAGAGTTAACAAGCTCCTAAACTATACAAGATTTTCTGGTAGGAACACAAAGGTGTCCTTTTAAATAACACCAGGCCAGCATGTTTTGAGCAGCATCCTGAATTATCAGTATTTGCAATCCAGGGCTCTATCCTATAGCTTTTCCTGTGTCCCCAGACCCATGTGACTGCTGAGTTCATTACAGGGTCAGGGCCTCAATGAGATTCTGGATTTTATGAGTTCTTTTCCATACAAAAGAAAATAGAACTGCCTGGCAGTTCCTCTGTGAGACAAGGCATCTGCACTTGTTTCTCCTGCTTCACTTACCAACAAAATAAAAGATCCTCAACAGCAAAAGTTAAGAGAGTAAGAAGTAAGGTGAGCACAGCATGCCAATCTTAACAAGGAATTGTTTTAACAATCCTATTACCATAGACAGAACAGTGTTTCTGGAATAAAATAAGAGCTGGTTGCTGTGTGACAACAGTATGCTTGTCTATCATTTACAAATTTGAAAAATTCACAACCAAAAGTATCATTAGAAAGGAGTGAAAACAGACATGCACTTCAAGCACAAATCTCACACCTTCAAAACAGAGAAGAGGCAAGTTGTCCACAATATCTAGAAAGATTTTTTTATCACAAGGATGTTCCACATGGGAAGGTCTCAGATACTCTAGTAAAAAACAAACTAAAATAACCACAAAACACTTGAAAAATAAGCAATTACATGAGAAAATAATGTTATAACTGATCAGTTTAAAAGGAAATTAATGCAGAGAATTCAGATGGCAAATCTTTAAAGATTGCTTAAAACCAGCTTCTTTTCCTTTATTCTCTCTTTCTTCTCTGAAGCTGCTCTCATCACAAAAGCCAACATTTTTTTAAAACTCCATAGTAACTAACTCTAGCAATCCCTGTCCAAGTTCTTAGGCTTAACAAGATGAGAGTTTGTACCTAATGTCATGATTTTGCAACCAGCAGTAAATCAGAAGCAAGTTTTAAGTCCATTGTTTATTTGAAGCACCCTTATTATGAGGAAATATTTCTGGTAATATTTCCTTTTGTTCCTTTGTACTTCTCACTTGCTGATTTATAGCTTTCTCTATATTCTTTACCCATTTGTATGTATCTCAAATGCTTTCATATACTTGAAATACTTTATCATAATGATGCAGAACTTTGCTGGAACATTGAAAAGTCTGGCTTGAACCTGACCTGCGCTGGCAGCGGATCACAGCTTGCAGCAGCCCACATGAAATGAGCTGAATATCTCCGTCTGCTTCCAGGCGAACGAGGGCTGCTTTGGAGAACGCTACCCCAGATAACCCCCAAACTGACAGCCTGGGAAGGAAGTGAATGAACATGGGTGCTGAGTCACTTTTCACTTTCTTTGCTGTGAACAGGTAAAAAATCCACAGAAACCCATTTGGATACTCAGAAGCAAAACTTGTGAAAATACCCCTCCTTCTCTCATGCCTTCCTTCTCCTCTCCCCAGCATACAAACTATAGCTGGTGTGATGGGGGACCACATTAGAAGCTTGCACTTTTGGACCCAGGGGCAGAGCAGTTCCCTTTGCAAGACAGCTAAATGAAACCCAGCAGGAGCCAAGAGCTGGTATGCACTCATCACCCACAGCCAGCAGCACTTTGGGCCCAATCTGCTTGGGAATAAGCACCTGGAGACCAAAGGTACCTCTGAGCCAAGGCTGGAAGAAGTCTGCAGCCTAACACAAGAAAAGGAAGCATGTCGTTGGGATGAGTACTATGGTTTTACTGGGAGGCTGTGGCTTTCAGAGGGCAGGAAGGAAGAGAGTGAAGCGCAGGAGCTGGAGCAGCCCACCCTGCATGGGCTGCAGGTGAAGGGCTGGTGGAGCAGCAAGGAGGCTGCCTGCACACACGCACAGGGGTGGGCTGTCAGCTGCTTCATGCTGGGATGCTACAGGGTTTTTTCTTGGGTAGTGTCCAGAACAAGTTTGAATAAAGCAAAGTTTAAAAAAATAATTAATAAATACCAGTGGTAAACACTGTGCTCTTCCAGAATGTGTTCTGGATTTTAAGCATTTTTGTTGAAAATTGAAATTTACTTTCCTTCTCTGGTCAAATTTATTTAAACTAACTTAGTGCTTTTTCCTTCTGGAATCACTTCAGAGATTCTGTTAATTCTAGAGAATATCAAAACGGAGAAAACTCCTTAGAATAAAGAAAAGAAAATTTATGAAACGGTGTTGCAATTAGCAATAAAGTTGCTTATTGCAGGGCACCAGGATCTCTTGAAATCCTAACAGTCTCTTTTTCAAAATGGAAAGATTTAAAGCTGGGTAGCAGTATGTTGATATTCTGCTTTCTGCCCTTTAGGTCTTTTTGGAACCACATTTAAAAGGATAAAGAAGTATTTTCTTTCAGTACTTTTAACAGTCTGATGTATTATCTGAATTGGAAATTGCATTTCATTCCTGTCTTCTTTTTTTTCCCCCCAGCCTTTACTGTGGCTGCATCTGCTGAAACTGGGGGTGTAAGAGAGGGAGAAGTGTGATTTACACTGGTGAAGCTTACTGCTGAACTCACTGGTGTTGTGTGAGGTAAAGCTAAGCATATATATTTGCCTTATGACTGGGATGGAGTATGAGTATATGCCTCAAGACTGGGATTTTTCCATTAGGCATTTAGATCTGCTGATATTTTGGATCACCAGGTCATCCTCTCTTCAATTTTTGTTTGTTTATTTTTGGTTTTTGTTTGGTCCTCCCCCCCCCCAACTTAAAGGTTCTTTATATATCACTCTGACAAACACAATTTCTCTATCTGACTATCTATACAGAGTTTTACTTTCATTTTTTCCTTTTTCTCTGATGCTTCTGTTTCAAGTATTTGATTGTGGTTTTTTCACTTCTGTTCTTCATTTTTGTTCTATTTTTAAATCCTTTCATTTAGGTTTCATTCTAATTCTTCTAACAGTAATACCTCACAGATCTTTTTCTTCCCAGTGCATATTTCTCTCAGTTTTTCTCAGTAGATAGCACGTATGCTCTCTCCAGCTTCCAGAAATTAGCACTTTTATTCTTGATTTCCAAGTGACAATATAAGTGATTAACTCCATGCAATTATTTGTGATCACAAAGTTGACTAAAAAAGGGCACTTACAAGCTAGATTTGTCTGTGAAACCTTATGCTTAATATAAACCCAACTCTTATCTGCTGCAATCCACCAGGCTATTGAAAGATGTGGGGAGGATGGAAAAAAGGATTTGGTAATGGTTCACTTGAAAACAAAAGATATCTTTCCAACCACTGAAGTACTGCTAATGGCACTGGCCCCTTCAAAAGCAACCGCACCTTATGCAGATGAGATGCCAGGCCAGGAGCTTTGTGTGATCTGTGAATTTACGGAGCTCCCTCCACCTCCAACTCCCTTCTAACTCTGATATTACTGAAGATTGTCCCTACTGAGAAAAAGAGGCGGGCATTTATTTCTTTCAAAGTCTTAAATCAGAGATTCTTCTCTGTGTTTCTCATTTCTCAAATCTATAGGGAAGCCAATAGCTCTAGGCTGATAACTTCATGCATTTATATTTTATGTCAATGAATATAGGTTGGAAAGTGATTAAAACAGAGCTCTGAAAATCATCTTCTTGCTTGTACTACTGAATCCAAGTAATTCCACAAAGACAAAAAAACCTCTTTTAGTCCTGTCTGGGACTGTGTTGTATTTACTGAGGAGCTCTTCGGTCACTCTGGGAATGGAACTTCTGAAAATATACTAAAAAATTGGCTACTAGAGTTGTTTAGGAGAACAAGAGGTTCTCAGACTTCTGAAATTTTAGATTAGAAGAATCATGTGTATCTCCATGGCTACCAGATCAGTTCATGAGCATCCCGCAGATTTCTGGTAGCCATTTTGGAAGGTCTTATAGATAAACTGCTTAATGAAAAGACTATTGGGGCCATGCACGCTTGCTGAGGAGACTAAGAGAGGTTGGACCAAATAACCCCATCAGTGGTTCCTTCCAACCTTAACCATTCTGAAAGCTGTAAATATATGACCATGAGTTAGAAGGGAGAACATGGTACTGCACCACCTTGTTATGTGATCTTGTTAGACTTGCTGGTGTCAAGGCTAGAGATCCATAAAGTGGTCGGTTTAGTGTTTTGGGATCTGGCGATCATGGGTCTGTCTACAGCTCTGTGAAACCTCGACTTCTAGTGTGCAGGTATTTCATTATGGGAGGAGGAAAAGTGGTGGTGCCACTGAAAGGAAGGCTTCAAGTATGTGTCTGCTTCCAGGAGCATCTTTGGATGTTTATAAGAGGCACAGAGGACACAAAAGGAGAACCCTTTCAGACGGCTCAGCACTTGGGTATGCCATCTGTACCTTCAATGCATCTTGGGTGCTCCATGCTGCACATAAGACAAACTACTTGAAAAGGGGATGGGGAGAGAGACACAAATACTGTCTTAAAGATACCCTAAAATACACAACACTAATACTAAGACTACAAGCAACAGATACATGATACAACACTTTTCAGGTGGGGCATCCTGAGCTTTTTATCACAGCTACGTTACACAGCTATGTTTATCAATTTAAAGTATTAAATATACTATGCTGTGTCGAACAGCCGAGGTGAGGGGAAAGGAGGTGGAAGGAGACATATCAGGACATCCACACACTTTGTTATCAGATTCTTCTGTTACAGAGTGAGAGACGCAAGCTGGTAGTGGAAGGTAAGGTCTCCAAGAGACACTATTGCCTCAAACCACTGCAGCAAGGTTTGGTCTTCAGGCTTTCAGAATTTTTCAGTGGTTTAGTTAAAAAGTGGACTCTGTCTGGTTGAGTTAATCTGAACTGATAATAACTCTTGCTCTCAAGATGTTTCTGATATATACAGCAATGCCAATAAATACTGTTGTATCATGAAATATATAAACCAGATGAAGACTGTGTTCTGTTTTAATTATATATTTAATTGAGATATTTAATTATATTTACTTCAATAAGCAATTAGAAAAAAAAAAAAAAAAATCTTGCACTGTGATACCACTTTTACGTTTATTTCCATAGGCGTCCTGTTCCTGAGGGTAAATCATGGTGCTATGAGAATGACATAGAACTGGGAAGAGGTTACTTATCTAGGGTTTACAGATCCAGAGTTTCAGATGGATTAAACTGGTATTTCCACTTTGGAAAGTTCAGTTAGCAGGTAAAACTTATGTATATATTAAGTAGTCCTTTTTCACTATCCTGTGTAATCTTAGTGATGACTTCCTTAATTCAGCAGGTCATTGATCACAGCTTTCCTACGCTTTAGATCTTTATATGTTGGAATAATTTTACACACTGACCTGTGTGTGATCAGTGTGTCTGACAAGCAACTGTCTCATTAGCAGCCATGGCTTAAGCAGTTGTTGCTCCCTACATTATGGTGTGCAACTCTTTATGTGGCTATTCAGCAAATGAGAACTCATCTCACAGAGTAATAACCCCTTTGAACTTTGTGGCCCATTTGTATTTCCCGGGTTATTTTTCAAGTTGTTTGTCATTTCCCTGGTGTGGTTCATTGTACCATTTCATAAATTCTTAAGTGATATAGCTCTGAATGTCCAAACCAAAGACAGTTTAAATGGCTTTATCAGGATGCTTAAGTGCCTCTTCCTATTAAGTCTCCCTTATTTGTGTCTGTCTGCAGTATCTATTAGAATCAGTTTAGCATGTTGCAGTTTTCCCTGCTCCTTAGGGCTCTGCATGTGATAACTGCTTGTCTTTTAGTCCCACAAGGCTAATATCCTTATCATGTTTTCCCTTGGAAACCCTCCCCTCTACCTTGCAGCTCCCAACTAGCCAACTCACTCGCTCCAACAATCCGAATGAGGTAAGATAATAAAGCTACATTTATTTGAAAATGATGACCAATGCACTCTGCCAAAGGGATGCAGTTTCTGTTTCAGAGCTGAAAAATGGATTATATGTCCAAAATCACTGTGGTGTTGTGGTTTTGGTTTGTTTTTTTTCTTATCCCCTCAGCTCTGTCAGATAGTCAAATAAATGATGATGTTTCTTTTTCCAAGCTCTGTTTTTGCTTCCTCCGTGCATCTCCATGTGAATGGAGCATGACTGGAAGACAGTTCAGCAGGCATCTGATTTGGGAGAAAGCAAGCCAGTGACAGAACAAAAGACCCTTCTTCGAGGATTGTGCCAAAAGTGTCAGGGTGCTCCTCAGTGGCAGGTCTGTGTTTCCTCAGCTCTTCTCAGTTGTTCTTACACCATCCTTTCTGCTACAATAGCCCAGCTCATAACCTGGTAACCACAACCACAAAAAAAGAGTATTTTCTAGATGAATATCCTTTCATGGCCTTGCTTTGGGTAATGACAGAGAAGGGGATACAAAAGGAGGTGATGCCTCTGCTTGTCCTGGCACAGTGCCATGAAAACTCACCAATCCAAAGTATTTGTTACAGTTCTCATTTTGAGTTACTGTGTCTAAATGGTGCAGTAGACAAACACTTCCTATTTCTAGATTTATGCCATATCTAAATAGTTGCACTGGCAAAATTTACAAGTGGAGGAGTGGTTTTGATAGCTTAATTTCTCAGTTCCCTAGAATGAAGAATTCAGCAAAATGTCAACTCTTCTTGGTAAAATTGGCTGAACTTCAGCTTTTGACAGTCTAACAGTCTATTGTGGTATGAATATTTTACATTTATAGCCAACATGCAAAGTCTGTGAGCACAGATTAGATTTTCATTAATACAGCTATCTATCTTCTTGCCACAGTGCATCAAAGTTCCCTATCCGTCATGAGGGGATCAAATAGGAGTTCAATTTCTTTCTTATTCTGAAGGTAGAGAAAATGTTTCAGGGATGTGTCTTAGTTGTGTTTCTTTTTTCCCCCTCCTAAAATAAGAAAGTATATTTCTCTGTCAAAGCAACATTTTTTTTACAATAGCAAGTCTGTATAGGAAGTCTACAAAACATACACTGTACAGTATCTCTAGTCAGATCAGCATTAACTTTATCTAAATATGGAAATTAATATCTGCAAAGATGAAGCTTCTATTTAAGTAATAAATGAATTTCATGAACCTGGAAAAACAAGCTAGCCATGCAATTAGTCCTTTGAATAAAAAACCACTGAGATGAATGAGAATTGAGGTGGTGCTTATGCTATAACACTAGGCTTAATCCTGTGCCATTTGTGTTAGTGGAGAAGAATAAATTGTGAATTAAGATCAGTCCCCAGACCTTAACTTTATTCCCACTGAAATTCTGAAGTTAACCTGAGCAGGTAGTGGGGTCAGACTTGGAAAGTAAAATCCTGAATGTACTAATGGGACTTGTTATGGGAGATGATTTTCTCCCTTACTATCCTACTGTAGATTTAAAAGGATAGTGTTACATCAGTTTTCCAAACATTATCTTCACAAGCAGATGGTCTAGAATTTTTTTTTTTAATAAATGAAGATTTGCATTCTGAAACAAGTAGAGTCATCAGAAGTGCTTAAATTGATGTATTTTCTATACCCAGGTTCATTTTGGTTTCGATTATTACTAACTTAGTGAGTACAACAACATTTTCATGCCCAAATAATCTTGACAGATGATAGAAAATGAAGTAGTTCTGCTACTCATGAGCTAGGAGGATTTTCCTAAGTATTGAAAAGCACTATATCATACCTCATGTAAACTGATTAAGGGCCATATATGGTCATTCAGATGTGTAACCTTTAGTTCCTTCTCTCATGCCAAGGCTAACTACCCCTGTGTCGTGGTTGACAGCTTTGTAAAATGCACTTTGGGCTTATTTATCTCTGCCACAGCCTTTATACCCTTAAATTGCATGTTAGGATATAACAAACAACAAAATAAGGGCTTTTGTTTAAAGGTTACTTCACAATATTGGTAACATAAATATAATTCCAGTGTTCAACAGTCCCATTCAATTACAATTGTCCAAATGTCAGTCTGAAACCTTGAATTTGTGTTTTCCTCATGTATCTCTATTTTTAAAAGTCTTCTAGGTAACCACATTATCAGGGCACCTCCCTTAAATATTACATAATTATCAAATAATCTTTTGCTTTTTTAAGAACAGCAAAATGAACATTCTGGGACATGTCAAAAGTCTGTCTCTGAGTATCCTTTGTTCTAATGAGGCCTAAAGCAGGTGCTCAGTGGAGAACCACACAAATTACTATCTTGAATACCCTGTCTCTCAGCCTCCTACAAATGGTTTGTGATCCAAGGATTTCCTGAGCTAGGGATGTTGTACAGTATTTCCATGTCTTCAGTACCACTCACAGGTTCTTCTTCTTTTCTTCCTAAGTGTGAAAATTCAGTGATTTGACAGTATGTTATTGGGGATTTTTTTGGCATGGTATTGAAACATGCAAAGAACTTTCTCAAAAGAACAGAGAAGGGAGGAATGGAGTTTTGATGGCACTGAAGATCCCAACATCATTGCTTTTGCCTCTTGTAAGAGCATTTCCACTGACATCGTCTCAGTGCTCCAGAAGTCCCTCATTTCTGAATTTCAGGTTGCTGGCTGACACCTCCTAGGCTCCAGAGGAAAGCCTTAGAGATGGAATGCAAGGTCTTCATTTGAGGAAGCAGGCTTTCTTTACCAGCACGGGGTCCTTGAGCTTGGCTCAGCATTCAGTGGCGAGCCCCCATTGCCTGTGGAGCACGGGGAGAAGTACTCATGGCAACCCATGTTGCTAGGCAGATGGATGATTGTGTTTTGTTCCTGCTACCGTGTTCTCGGGGATCCTGGCTTCACTTCCAGATATAATTAATGGTAATAAAGTCTCAAGGTTAAAATATATGGATCTCTAGGGCCATTTCTGTGCCTGGGTGGGATGGGGAACAGCATCCTGGCACTTACATATAAAAGAAAGAGCTTTGTTTCTGCTGCAGCTCTTTAGGCATAGTCCCAGAGGCCGAGCACTGCCAGCAGCTCCTTGACATTGAAGAATATTGCTGCAGTAAAGAAATGCTTCCATTTTCCTAGCAACTCATTTTTAATGTATGTTCAGTCAGTTTTCCTCAAATGCAGCTTTGTGGAAGCTGGACAGGAGGAGCTAAAGATCCATTGGATCGTAGCTGTATATGAGCAGTAAGAGATATTTGCCAGGACAGTTCCAAAGCCATCCCATGAACTGAGAAGAGTTTAAGATGCTGCTATTATCAGCAGCCTTCAAACCTGATTTCCCCCCTTTCTTCATTCAGTGTTTTACTTATGGACTCAACTACTGAGTCTTTTCCCTCTAAAAGAACATCTCACCCTTCCTGCCTTCTTCTCTATTTCTTCCTCTCTTCTAATTGCAGGGTCCAACTTCCTGGATGTCCTGATTGAGATGCTTGTCAGATCCTTTTCTGAATTTCTTAATAGGGCAGAACAATATTCACTTTTTGATGGATTGTATTTTTACTACGTCTGTGACTCATATTTGCTCTCAGTTAATGGCAGAGCCAGCACAAGGTATAAGAAAGATATGCAGCCAGCAGTAGGGAAAGAAGAGCAAAACTTGGATATTTCCTTTCTGCATTGGTGAACTCCATATGTGTCAAGGAATCATACACTGACATTTTATTTAAGAGGTCAGATTTTGGGCTTCTAGGTTTATTACCTGTATAAAAAGTAAAGGAAATCCCTTGCCAATTTACGTGCTTTTTGCTGTCCTGTAGGTGAGAACAGGAAGTATTATTTTTTTGAAAGAAAGCAAAAGTATGACAGACAAGGTTAATATACCAGCAGCCTGGAAGAGGTCAATGGTAGAGGAAATAATGGAGGGCATGCCTGTATGTCTGTTTCTGCCCACTCTGTTAGGCTTCTCTTCATGTAGTCCAAGCATAGGATCAAAGCCTGCAGTTACAAAGAGAACAAGCCAGAGGAGAAGCTGTCTTCCCCTCCTACACGTGAAGGAATGAGGTAGCTGCTCCCAGTATAATTTACCTAAATTTTGTAGGGAAAGATACATTATAGGCAAGGAATGATGCAGTCTTTTTCTCATTTTTATCTGGTTGCTGTGTAGCATTTGGGCGAACAGCTAATGTTTAGATAATACCCTGCTTTGAAGAGCCTGATTCTGAGTCACTGAATTCAGCTGCTGGTCCCAGAGGAAGAGTGGAATGAAGGTACACTTGGGTCATTTGTGTCACATTGGTGAAAAAGGGTACAGTGACAAGGAAATGCCTGCAGAACAGCACAGCTGTACCCCTTTAGCTGTACAGGAGCTATAGGTAAGAGTCCTGTCACAGAATCATAGCGTTCCACCTACTTTCTCTGTGAAGGACAAATGAATACCCTTCTTTGTGCCTTCAGTTCCTGGTCCCCAAGGACTCACAGAGGGAGTCCTATAGTGAAGGTCTTTGGCAAATGTTTGGAGCAAAGATGTGTTGAGATGCTTGCAGCCCTGAAGACATGGGGGGACACAGCTTTGTAGGAAGTTGTTATACTTCCCTGAGCTGCTCTGTCTTACGTCTCTGCTCCCATTTTAGACCTGTTTTTTATTGCTGAATAACATTTCTGAACATATGCACAGAAAATATGCAAAATGTGTTATAGGACCCTGATAGCTGAGAGGAATGTATGTGATGAAATTAGGAGTGGAGGTAAGGGAACCTTATGTCTATTAGGCTTCACTGGATTCATGCTTTATATCAATAATGCTGGATTCTTCCATAATTTTCCTGAGATATTTTCTGACATTTTAAAAATGAAAAATCACAATTTTAAAAGGGTATGTTCTCTTCAGAGAAGCTCTGTAAAGATCTTGCATGCAGCAGCTGATATTTCAAGCTGTTGAATTAGTAGTTCTGGGTTTCCTTTTGTACTTGTCTGTGCCAAAATGTGATTAGTTGTTTCAGCCCACTCATACCCTTGGTTTGAGATATCTGTGCATTAAGTTACAAGGGAAACAGCTATGTGGTTCAGGTCCAATATTTCATCTGCATTATAATTGTTAACATTTTTTTCCCTACACAGATTTTTCAAGATACATTGCCAAGAAATTTTAAAGCAGTGAGTTCTCATTTTGAAGTGCTTTCTTATTCTGTATTTTGTTCTGCTCCTGGAGACAGGCAAGACACCAAAGCCCTGTGTGTTAGGAATTGGGAGAATAAGGAGAAACAGGTGCTGACTCTTGGCTGCAAGCTACCGGAAGCAAAAGGAAACTCCAGGCTGGAGCAGACAATGCAAATGAAGCACTTTGATTTACAGTAACTGTCCTGAGTGGAATCTCAACAACACAGGCAGGACAGCACAAAATGCTGTTTGCTGCAATTGTATGAGCTCTAAGTCACTGAAAATTCTGCAGCTAGTCTAAAGGTATCGGACTTAACAAGTTTGATACGAACATCCAGGATTTGAGCAAGGCCTTTATATACTCACAACAACACTTTCCCCAAGGAGCTATTGTAGCAGCTCACAAGGGCCAGAGTCAGCAGCTACAGCAGGATGTAGATGTTGTGGTGTAAATAACATGTCATAGCTGTGGCATACTTCACAATTTCCCCTTTCTTCGTCAGCATTTACACACTGCTTTTGCTACCATCCCTCTTGGAGGAAACAAAGATAAGTGCCTGTCAAATAGGAACAGGTTGTGAGGAAAGTGAAGTGCAAGCCCTGGAGAAATTGCTGGGAAAATGTGGTGGATGCCAGACTGCACCCACTGTCTTATCATGTCATGGTTGCAGTGACTCAATTCAATTCAAAGTCTACTATAACCACACAATAATCTCAATAAATCTGCACAATATGCAATATCTGTATTTATTTTAAAACTCGGAGTTGTTAATATTTTGGGCATGGATTTGTCATGAAAACCTGAATAACCAGAACAGGATTTTATTAAGCTTTTTTAAGGGATATGTAGTAAATACTTGGAATTAGTGTAACATTTGTAGAAGAGCTGTAAGTGTCCTATGATGAATGATCTGGAAAATAATATAAGAAATCTAATGCTGGGCACAATATTTGAGAACATGAAATTCCACAAATGGGAAAGGGGAGATAAGAGAGCTCCATCCTTGCCAAAACATTGTATTTTGCATTTTTCTCCAGTTTCAAACATATGACTGACCCACCACCATAGACCTACAATCAGAAAAAACAAGTTTTCTGTGTGGCGGGGTTAAGGGAATAAGAAATAGGACCCCTGTAAGACCAAAAGGTAAAGGCTTTTCCTTCTGCTGCTGCATTGTCTCAATTTGGCTACCATGCTGTTCTCACCAAAACTTCTGTTAGCAATTTGATAGGAAACAAATCTGAACTCCTCCAGTAGTCAAACATGTAGTTTGAAACATTTAGTTACTTTAATAAACTGCTCAAGTCCGTAGATAACCTTTCAGAGGGATCAGCTTTGTTAAAGAGCGTAATCAGCTGTTTTCCCAACAGAATAAGGATGTATTCTCTTGAGTATCTATTATACCCTCTTTACTCTGAGCCATGTTCAATAAAAAATGCAAAAATAAGTGGGTGAAAGGCAAATAGCAAATGTTAAAATATTATTTAAAAGTGATTTTTTTTTTTTAAGTAAAGAAGCCCTTTTTGGGCTCAAGGTGGTTTTTTTTTTGAAATTTCAAGCTTCCATGAATACTGAGACCATCATTAACTGTTTGAGAAGTGGAAGTGAGAGTGTGAAGAGTCATCATCCAAACAGGCTTTGCAAAACTTAACATCTGACAAACAAGCACCTGCTGTGTTGAGGACAAGATTTTAGTTTAGTTCTAGGAATTTCATAAATATTTATTTTCTAGCAATATATGGTTTCATCTTGACAGAATATTAATATTTGTAATTTTTTTTCTACTTTCACAGTTGTTTTAAAGTCAGAAGAACCAGGCATCGCAAGCCTGTCTGCTAAAACACACAGCTAAATTTAAACCGCACAGTTTTATTTAATATCACTAAGAATATTTTAGCTGTTTTGGCGTGATGGCATTTAGAATAAAATGTTCTTTCACTTTCTAAAGCTCTGCAATCGCTGGGGAAAAGCTGTATTTTAAAGAGAAATTTGAGTCCTTTGAAGTGGCAGGTTTAAGGGGTTCGCTCGATTCCTGCCTGGAAAGGCGGTGGGGTGCAGTGGGGGCCGCACAAGGGGCTCGGGCGGGTTTTCCGCCTCTTTAGCACAGCGGGGAGCGACGCCCGACACCCCCGGGGGTGTGAGCACAGGGCCCGAGCAGGCCCGCGTCGCCATGGCGACAACGCGGCGCTGCGGCCATGGCGAAGAAGGAGAAGGGCGAGGGTAAGGCCGGAGGGCCGGGGCCGGGGCCGGGGCTCCCCGCCCGGCGAGGTTTGGGGTCGGGCCGGGGGCCGGGCCGGGGGCCGGGAGCCACCGAGCGAGGCCCGCCCGCCTCAGGCCTCAGGCGGCGCGAGCGGGAGCGGCTGCGCGGGCAGCCTTGGCCGGGGCTGGTGCCGGGGTGGCGCACGGACACGTACCGAGGGACACAGACGCAAATATGTACATACAAATGTACACACATGCATACAGAGATATACATACACACACACGCGCGTGTTTGTATATATATATATGTGTGTGTGTGTGGGTGCACGCGCGTGTATTGCGGTCTTCAGCATCCTCACGAAGGGAAGAGGAGGGGCAGGCACTCATCTGTCCCCGCTGGTGACCAATGACAGGACCCGAGGGAATGGCCTAAAATTGTGCCAGGGGAGGTTTACGTTGGATATTAGGAAAAAGTTCTTCACCCAGAGGGTGGTTGGGCACTGGAACAGGCTCCCGAGGGAAGTGGACACAGCACCAGCCTGACAGAGTTCAGGAAGTGTTTGGACAATGCTCGCAGACACTTGGTGTGCTCCTGTGCAGGGCCAGGAATTGGACTCGATGATCCTTGCCGTCCCTTCCTCATTCTGTGATTTTAGATACGTATGTGCATATATCTGTGCATGTGCGTGTGTGCATGGGTGGATGTATATAGGTACACGTATATGAAAGCACACACATGTGCATGTTTGCACACACAGAAATACACCCCCTGACTTCCCATCCCATTCAGAGTGGCCACACCACTGCCTCCACCTCAGGGCAAGGGGCTGCTCTCCAGCACTCTCTGCCACAGGGGATGCCACCAGCTGCCTATTGGTGCTGGCAGCCTTATGATGGTGTTACCACCACACAGCGTGCATCCAGGCTGGATGGTGGCAAGGCCGAGCCCTTCGTCGTGGCGTGGAATGGCTGCCAGGGCAGCTGGGATGGCTGAACCTGCTGCTGGCTGGTTGTGACCCCTCCCAGTCATTTCTGGATTCATTGGGCTCTCTCTGCCAGAAAAAAGTAATCTGTACTGCTGATAGCACCATAGCTTATTTTTAGAGGCCAGTGTGTTCTACTTTAGGGAGTGTTGCCAGAAGTTCTATTTTGTAGGCTAAAGGTAATTCCTTCTTCAAAGATGAATTCAAGTATCGTTTCAAGGAAAACGTATTGTCTGTAAAGCCCACAATACCGTGACTTCTGAAATCCCTGCTTTCTGTAACTAAACTTGTATGTGTTACAATAGTTTGCAAAGTCTGAACATTGTAATTGAAATAATATAATCAATTGATTGTTTAATATTTTTTAGGAAACAATGTATGCCACAGAAAAGTCCTGTATAAATAGTCACTGTGGATGGTGCTAAATGACTAATTTGATTTTGGTACAAGTATTTCTAGCTGCACTTTGCAACAGATATCTTGCAGAAATGAAACAATAAGACTGATGTAGCTTCTTTGAGGACTGTTCTTAAAGTGCTTTTTTAAATATTGGTTTTAATTTTTGTTTAGTCTTGTGGAAGCATATCTTCTGCATCTTGCCAGTGTTGCAGATGAAGCTGAGGCACAGTGCTGGTAGAGGTGGATAGAAATTATAGGATAATAGCTTAGAAGTCTGCTGAACCATCTGAGATGAGAGAAGTAGTATTGGGAAGCCTAGCTCCATATATTTTGGGTACCCATATGTAATGTATACTGAGATTTTGTGCCAGTTTGTCAATTCACAGCCAGAAACTCTTGGAAAAGGAAGGTCATGGGTTTTTGATTGCTTGATTAAAGACTTTTAACACCTTGTTTTGTAGGTCCAAAGTGAGAATACTTTGTAAGAAGTTTAATTATTGTACTACTAAAGAGAGACTCTCCTGGGTTTTTCTGCACTCCATGTTTTTTAACATCCTGTAAAAGACTATTCCCAGCAGACCATCAGATGTCACCTTCTAGAGGAGAATTGTACTGTCACCCTAAATGACCTTGACCCATACTCTCCATCCCTGGCCCCACCGGTGGATCATGGAAAGTGACATACTGGACTTTAGTTTCTTATCTGTAGAATGAGGGCAATAACTTGTGTCACATGGACAATAACTTCTGTCACTCACCACAATCACAGCCTGTCATTAGGCAAACCAGTTGCGTATTGCCCTGTAAAGGTGCCTCATTACTGTAAACACGGCTGAGGAAAGCTAACAGTCAGTGTCTCATTAGCAGAAGCAATCCCCTAGGATTAAGTCGCTTACACCACTTCAGAGTTGCTATTAGCCTTCCTGCTGATAGCAGTTAGAGGGTTAATTAGGATTCCCAGATTCTGGATTCACACATCGATTATGCTCTCCTCCAGCAAGTACTCCACTTCTACGAAAGCTACAGGTTTTACTTTATTATGATTCAAAGTAATAGCATTAGTTGTATTGTCAAATAATTAGTCCTTTGGGTATTCCTCTCGGTGCTTTGTAGAACTGCAATTCCACCAGCTTTCCTGGAAAGGTTTCCCTTAGGTCCTATTATTTTCAAGTTCTGTCTTCTTCAAAGTTGAAATGCCTGCTTAAATGTTTTACAAATATACATGATGTACACAAGGAAAAACAGTGAAAGGCCAAATTCTGCTTCCTCTTGTACATGTTACTCATATGACTATTACCTCTAGCTTATGCAAATGTTGTGAATAAAATCTTGTATGTGCATAAGTTAAATGTTAACCACAGTTAATGGGACTGTGCCTATACTATATGTAGCTACATGTTTTATGTCTGGATTTATAGCCCTGCATTTGTGCTCTCAAAAATGTTTAATGTTTTTTCTTCATACCCATCTGATTACGCTAGAACACTTGTTTAATCTTTCACTTTTGTACATTTGTCCCTATCTTCCCTCTTATCATTATGTTTCTGTCCCCTTTTCTGCTACTTAATTCAGTCTGTCTGTTCTTCCATTTGCTCTCAGATACTGTCTTTGTAATTAGACATAATGTGTCAGATTTTCTAAGTTTTAATACCTCTGATCTCAATACTGATGTTGCTAGAACCTGAAAGCAAAATGTCAGACTGGTAGTGCCTCAAGAAGAACTAGACTGAAGACATATTCTTCTCCATCTGGGATTTAAGAAATCGCATGAAAGTACATAAAGGAGAAAGTGCTCAGTGTTTCTGTATCATTATGGAAATGTTATGTAGTTGATCAGTATTAGAGTTTTTCAAAGACCATATTCTTTTTGCCAGAGAGTGCATATTTAAAATGCAATTAATAAGTCATGAATTTTAATCCAAAGGGAAGCATATTGAATAGTCTGAGCTCCTGCTTCACCCACTTACGCCTGTATGGAACCAAATAACTAGTTGTGGATAACAAGTGTATCCAGAAAGTTGTTTGATTCTGCTGTGAAGACCTATGGAGAGTAACTGTCCTGCAATTATGCTTTTTTCTGGTAAATGGTTAGTAATTGTTCTGGATAGCAATTTGTAATCAGGCATTGCAAAACCTCTTCCCGCCATGGATGAAGACACACCATCATGTGGATCTTGGGAAAGAGTTTTCACTCCTATTTTAGTATATAAATACAGTAACAGTGTGTTCAGTCATACATATATGTGTGCTCTTTGTCTGCCCTGCTTTGCTGCCTGGCATGCTGGTGAAATCAGAGATACTGGAGGTAGCATTTGGGAAGAACACATTCAGCTACTACCTTTTTGCAAAGAAGCAGAGTTACACCTGTATCACCTGCCCTGCTGAATCTTCTTGTGCCTGGAAGTAGGATCTAAACCTTCCCTGTCCACATCACCTCACCTGGCTTTGCCTGCCTTGTATATTGCTAGAGATACTGAAAATGTGCTATCACTGCTCATTCTGTTTTAATGAAGTTTTGAGTCAAAGCTGAGAGAGCCTTGTAGCTGCCGTGAGCACTGTAGGCAGTCGTAACCATTAATTCTGCTTGGAGCACACTTAATTAACATGAGAGTTTCAAACCTGACACAGAAAAGCACTTAAGCTGTGCACGACTTTGGGGAATCCCACTGAAAGGGATAACATGATGCACATGATGCTGAAGCATGTGAGTTCTTTTAAGGATCTTGCTATATTGAGGATTTAAAAATGTATTTTTGAGAGTTTCACAAATGAGCATCAGCATTTGACAGGTACAAAAGCTATGAATTAAACACAATAAACCTTCAGGCTAAAGTAGTCCATCAGACAAATGATGTCGATTTAAAAAGTGATAGTGTTTAACTTATGGGGAAAATTAGTATGAGCTGTTAAAAATAAGTGGCTTTCATAGGGCTCAAACAAGCAATATTTCAGCTCTAGAAGAAAATCTGAATATATGAGATCACTTAGGAAATCAGTGTGCAGTTTTATCACAGTAGAATTTGTAGATGAACTCTCTGAATATTTTTATATCCTCTTGTTGACATTCCTGTAAGAAATTACATGAGGAGAAAAGTTTATAGCTTTTATTAGACTGTAATACAGTTTAACATGCACCCTGACATCAATCTGATTTATGTTTTAATATTTGTGCTTATTTGAGAGTGAAAGAAAAAAATAAATTATGACCATCTCCCATGACAAACATGGGTTGTGAATCTGATCTTGTTGGCTATACTCCCACAGCAGAAATTGATCTCAAATAAATATAGAATAGGTAATTGCAGATTGACAGGTTTCTTGTTTCCATGGTGCATAAAATGGCAGAAGTTTTTCAGTTTGGCTCTACTTCTAGCTGATTTATTGCATAAAAAATTGGATGGTGTGCAAAGAAAGGCTTTAAACTTTTTTGTCTTTTCAGCGATGCCAACCAGTGAGCTTGAGAACTCCCACAAATGATCTTTCCAACAATAGTTAACGTGTTATTAAGAATTTCCATGTCTACATACTAATTACTCTGAGATCTGAGGGGTTGGGAGGTTTTTTTAAGTTTAGCAGTACCTGTATTTTGTGTGAACAGATACTGTTTAGTTGCTATTGGCGATAAAATGTATTGGGCAAAAGATTGTGTAAGGAAAATGGTCTTTTGGGTAACAGAAATGTGACATGAACCTGTTGTCACAGCCAGTGTTTAGCCCCCATGTGGGAGATGGCCATGCAGACAGGGGTGTTGGTCACACCGTTGCTCTGCCCTGGCCAAATCCTGCCATGGGGTCCAGCTGTGCTGCTGTTTTCTGCCTTGAGATAATGGCTGAGGTGGGGGAAGAAGCTGAAAATAGCTCCTACACATCCTGTGAGGTATCCTGAGGGAACCAGCAGCTGCAGCAGTGATGTCCCAGCCCAGCCTGTGCTGAGGTGGGCCGTGTTCTCAGCATGGCAGTGACATGGGAAGCGAATGGGACAGGCAGTGGCAGGGCTCAGGGTGCTGCAGAGGTGGCCAGAGAAGCGGAGCTCACAGCTATCCAGTGGGAGGTTAAAAGTTATTGGCACAGGGACTGGCTGGAGGTCCCAAACCCACCTCAGGACTATGTGCTACCTGATGGGTCTCAGCAATTTTTTTATAAACGGCCTTAAATTGTAAATGCCCACCTTTAAGAAAATACAGACTCCCAACCTTTTGGAAATGTTTTGTCTTTGCTATTCAGTGTTGTGTAGGTGTGGGTAGGATGTGACAGCCTCATGAACATGAGATTGGAAGGGATTTTCTTGAGTCCAGCCTAGGGCTTTGTAGACTCATAACCTTCAAAAGCTTTCCAAGTACCATCTTAAAAATGGTCAGGATTGTTGTGTCACTGGTGTAAGCTCACAGGAGATTCTGGACCATTATTGCTGATGGTCAGGTTGAAAATTGGACGTGAATTCTGAAGTTCATTTTTGAACAGCTTGTATCCTTGTTTTCCAAGTTTGCTAACTTTCTCCTTTAGCTTAGCCTGCCTGAAATGATGAATGCCAGAAATGTCTTATTCCCCATTGATGTTGAATGTATATGTCAGTTGTCAGCTGAAATGAATTCTGTTCAAATTCAGAATATTACTCTTAGGTAAACAAAAAGAAAATTGGAGGTTTGTATTCATTCATGGTATGTAAAGAAAGTGATTTAGCACTGTAAGCGATACTTTCAAGGCAGTGCCTTAAAAGCCAAGCAGCTGCAGCAAACCCCTGTAATCCCTTGCTATTTTGTTTCATTCTAACAGCCTTCCTTTGCTTGGGCAAAGACAGAGTAGTGCAGATAGAATCACAACCAGTCTAGAAACAATTTTTTTAAACCCATTTAAGACACTGTTAGGCAAATTGAAGGGCTTCAGATATATTACATAGTAACAGCCTGTATTAAGTCATACTGAAACCCTTCATCCTCCCATTATATTGTAGATTCAAAAGAAGAACTTTTACATACAACTCTATTCTAGCAGCAGTACTGTGGTACTGCAGTTAAACTTCGTAATGCCTTATGTTTAAAATAAATTACTTCTCAGAGCACTCATATCCAGTTGATTCTGGTGCCTGGTTCTGGACCACTTGAGCAATCAGTGTGCAGAGGCAGTTCAGGAGACATATGCAATTTAAGGGACGTTTGCTGCTGCCACACATGCAATCAGCCATACATTGTCAGTGACAAGTGACATGGTGCCTTGTTGGGACTGTCCCACATCCTTGGCAGAGCGAGCTGCTTTTGTGGGTCTCACAGCAGCGTGTGCATCCCTGCGTTTTGGTGGAACTTGGTGTGGTGCATACGTGGGTGTTGGAGTTGTCCTTTGCGGCTCTGCCATCCGCATGCGGGGCCAGCACTGTGAGAGTCCCGGAGAAAAGGAGACAGATGCCAGATACCTTCTGCAACCTCACAGCACAGCAGCAGGGCTGCATTCTGCCTGTGTCACAGCCTATGTAAGCTGTTCTTTTTCAGCAGCAGCTGGAGATGCAGCAAGACTCAGCAGCATCACCAGGAGAGCTATATATCCTCATAGGGCAGGTTGCTGTTGGTGATGAAAGAGGATATAAGTATGGGCTAGACATAGCTCTTTCATTATATCCCAGGTGTGGTTGAGATGAGGGATATAGAACAAATTGCAATGAGATTACTGTTTTTTCCAGCTCTGAGCTGCCACAGGAGTGCTGCCTAGTGCAACTGCCAGAGTTGGGATTTCAGGGATGTGCAAGACATTTCTAATGGAGATTTATGCTGAGTTTATCTCTGCTTATGAAAAAGGACACTGCATGCAGCTGGTATTGACTTTAAAAAAAGTAGCACAGTTATTCTTTGCAGGCTAACAAATGTCAAGCGCTGACATTTCTTTCACTTCACCAAAGGAAGGATAACATCATGAGGTGTAAGATAATCATTGTATATTACCTATGAATCACAGGCATGCAGAAAGCAATCCAGATCTATGCATAGATTGGACTTCCTTGCTTCCTTTGAATGACCGGAGGCACATCTCCACATGGTGTGCTCAGAAGAGAAGATCTTTGTATCAAAAGGAAAGGATTTCCCCCTATCATTCTGCAATTTAGTGTGACAAAGCATGTTGTTTCACTGCCCTCAGTGTTGGCTGCATGCAATAGCAAGTGTTTGGCAACTTCTCTGTGGACACCAGGTAGCAGGAGAGCTCTGCTGTTAGAGCTGGACCTGTGCAAATGATTAAGGTGAGTGGTATTAGTCTGAGCTTGCTGCTTTGGCTCATGAAGCTCCAGGAATTGTGAAGTCAGACTCAGCCACTAGTTGATCAGCTGCAAAATGATGATGTGCTTTGCCGGCTGAAATTCAGGCCATAATTGAGACTAGTTAGGTCCAGTTTGGATACATGATTTTTCCTAAGAGTCTTTATTGCATGCTGCTTCCTAAGTAATAATCTGCAACTGTTGTGAGGCCTGTGAAACTGAAGCAGTGTGACTATGGCTGACTGCTTGGGAAGACAGGCAGGGCCAGGTCCTGAGAGCTGCAGTGAAACATTTCATGCTATGCCTCTATTGTTGCATTAAAACTATTACAGCTACTTCTGGCATAAAATGTTTGACAGCTTATCAAATAAAAATGTGTTTTGCTGTGATCCAGGAGTCAGTACCTTTTTCTGTCCTGTAACACCACTGTAACTTTCCCATCCCAGGGTCTTGAGGCCCATGTCATCAAACTTCCTTCCAAGAAGTGCAAAAAGGCTAAATGGACTTGAGGAAAAAAAACCTGTTTCAACATTTGACGAAATGCTAGGGTGAAAAAAGAAGAAACTGGCTTTTCTGCAAGGACTCTGCAACAACAAATGCAGAAAGTGTGGGCAAGCACACTTGTGTGAAATCTGGGAGGAGAGAAACCCCCAGGGCCAGGGTAGGTGCTGTTGTGTTGTGAAAGATACTCAAGAGAACTGCCAAGTGTTTCTGCTGTAAGTAACGATGAGTCCAGAATCCTTCAAGCTCTAAGAGATTATCCCTAATTTTAATCTGAGGTTTGAGCATACACAGAGCAGCCACTACATGCATTCCTTCTGTTTCCCAGTGTTAGGTACTCTCCACAGGGTATAGACAATAAGATGTATATTATAGTTCACAGCATTGCCCTGCACTATTTACAATGGGGGTGGGATGACAATGGGTCAGGACACAAGGAGTAAGGTGCTTAAGAAGATCAGGTCAGGGCATTAGTTCTCACTGTTGAGTATTTCAGGGCTCAGAAAGATTTTGTACTCACGGTGATAAAAGTCTTTAAGCTCTAGCTACAGGAAAAGGTGCAAGACTGAGCTATGAAGTCACACAGCAAGGTGCTTGTCACTGGGCATGAGCTGTCGTACCCCCAGCAAGGAACTGTGGGGAATGATCGGAGGAGCTCAGGACTACTGCACAATGGAGCAGGAGCAGAGCAACACTAAGTTGGAGCTGGAGAAGGGCTGGGTGCCAAGTATTTGCTTGCGCACTTCCCTGCTACTTAAAGGTGGTAATTGTAGTAATCTCCCCGCCCAGTGTCATCCTGGCTGGTCAAAATAGAGAGCAGAAAACCTGCCTGTGCTGCTGTGTATGTGGGAATTCAACTTGCACTGCTTTTTCTAGTGGAAGGGTTTCTGCCCACTATCACCAGCGAGGTAGTGGATGATGCCCTCCACTGGAACATTTTCCTTGTAGATGTAAAAGGAATGCTCTAGAACGGCTTAAAAATTACTCATTAGAAAATGTGTCAGAATGTCTTGCAATCTGAACTGCAAATGGGCCAACTTATTTTTTTCTTTTCAGGTTTTTTTTTCCTGGACATGCGGATAGGTCCAGAACGCTTAATCAGTAGGAGAATCTGGAGCTGTAGACAAGTTCTGGCCCCAGCCTACAAATTTCCAAGACCTCGGCTAGCCCATCTCAGCTAGCTGCTGCTATGGGCCACTGCCTGGGCTCTTGGCAGCTCAGGAATTCCTGCCAGAGTCTCTGTCATCTTAATTACTTTGACCTGGAACATGATGCACGCTGCATCCCAAACGCATGGTCATACCAATAAGCCAGCCACTGCACCTCCATTTCTCCTCTTTGGCAGACACGGATCAAATCACAAATTCATTCTGTGAAGTGAAAGTAGGAAGGACTCCTTCCATACTATCCCACCAAAGAAATAAAAAAAGAAAGAAATTTCTGACTCATCAAACCTCAATGCTTCTGGTTGGAGAAGACTGAACTCTATCTTAGTATAGCCATGCAGTATATTGATGAGTATCCTTGATAATTTCCTAGGATTACAGGCTTCCCTGCTGATTTTATGGAGACTGATGCTTCAGTATCTGTAGATATATATGCAGATATAGCATATATGCACAGATTGTGTACAGTAAAAACGTCAGGGCATATTTTGCTGACCTGGGATACATTAAGTGCATGGATTGATATATACCTGTGTTGCATCACTCAGACTAGCTGACTACAATGGAATGATTTTTCCCTGTAGTGTTCTGCCTCAGTATGTCCCAGGACTGTGTAGACTGAGCTTGCCCTCGCCAACAAGGTGCTCAGGAACTCTTTGAGCAGAAGGAAGGAAGGATTTTCTTCCCCTTGCCTGTAGGGCAGGCACATGAAGAGATCCAGAGATGCAGAAAATAATGATTTATTGGTCCCCTCCAACATACGGACAATTTTGTTTTGGAGCAAGCATCTGTTAAGGAATTTGCAGAGGTAGCAAGGGTATCCCTTGTATTTTGCCCTTCTCCATTCCCATAGGCAAATGCATTACCGGCAGAAAGCCCAGACAGTGCTTGTAGTTCCACTAGGGCTTCATGCTGACATACTTTGCCATCTGCATCCCCCGGCTTTAAGAAACACAGAATTAAGAAATGCAAGCTGTGGACAGAACAAGAAAACAGGATCCTGGAGTCAAGTTTAGTAGAGCAGCTGTTCAAGGTGTTGTATCATAATGACTCACTGCAGACAAGTATGAGTTATCAAGGACTGAGGATACAGAGTGATCTCTGTGGAGTGCTGTGGGCCCAGTCTGCCCAGCACAGACCAGGGAAAATAATGGCAACTTGCAGGAGCAACCAGAAGTGACAGCATTAAAGTGGGCTTGATAACCAACAAGAATGCGTACCATGAGGGAAGGAAATATTTTTTCTGCTGATGAAGAAGCATGTCTGATCCAGAAGGAAGGGCAGTTGACAGGATTGCCCATGACTCCAACACTCTTGGGGACAGATAGCTGGGAAAAGATCTTTGTCAGTGGTGGATATTCCCTTTCAAATCAATGACACTTTAATATGAACTGTGTTTAGAGGTAGTGTGAACTATGGGTTTAAACACCTTTGGAAATTCTAGGTGATGGAAGACACTGACTATTTATGGCTTCTTTCCCAGCTTGATGTGGCATTCTCTATGGCCTATTTTGTTCTATGTTACAGTGTCAAGTAGTTTCAGAATTATTTGAGCAACTAGAAGCTTGACTGCTTATCAAGGCAGCAATAGTTTCTATACTTGGTTTCTCAGCAGTTGAATGAGTTTGTTAATTGCCCCATCAATTTTATTAGTTTTGGTTCCCACATGCATTAAAACATCTGAGTCTATGGTAGATTAGAATGCCATGGCATTTAAAACGCCGTCTACTGAACAGTCAAAAGCCAGGATAATATTCAGGATATCTTGTTTAATTAGATAAAGTTACTGGCAACTTGTAATATCAGTAGTTGCTGCCAACTGACTACCACAAAGTAGAAGTATTTTGCAAATTGATATATTATTGCATTTTTTAACTTTGAGGTTGAAATGCACAGTTGCTGTATAATTTTTTATAAGTCTTTAATGGATTTGCCAGCTTCTGAAGGAAGTAAACAAGATATTTTCATTGTGGTTGATCTGAACTCTTCATTTTCTTATTGCTAGCTGAGTTCTATAAAATTATTGCATTTTTGTAGCCAAAACTGGAGTCAAGATAGTGTTTTTTTTAAACATCACTTTGTTATATATTTTGCCTGTGTTACAGTTTTCTTATGTAAAGAAGACAAAAAGGAAAAATTGTGTTTAATATTTTTCTGTCAGAATATGAAGTAGCTTTTGCAGTTAACTTTTTGCACAGCCTTCATCAAACTGACAGGCTGTATTTTAATATCAGACATCAAATTATTTACCTGATATTTCTGAAAATCTATTTGCTGTTGGTGATTTCGTTCTCATGATTGTTTACACTAGGTGCCATGGGGCTGTGCAAAGATGTTTCTGATTGTTCCACTCTGAAAGCTCCATTCTGTTTATCTAATTTTAAATGTAATCCCTTTATTTTTATTCTCTGTTAGTTTTCCATAAGGCAGTTGCTGTGGTGGAAACAGCCAGATAACTTTTCAGCTCCCTCTTGTACTGCCAGTAGGAGAAGAGGTATGACAATAGCATGAGGTGATGCTCTTGGTCCAAGGTTGCTCGCATTCACGATGATGAGTGCAGTGTTTTGGTTTTGTTGATTCACACTGGTGAAGGGCTTTGCTTCTTATCTGGATACCACATGGTGTGTGCTGTGACAAACATAAGCAATGGGGAGCAATGACATGGCTAATCCTCAACAATTCTGAAAAACATGCAAGAAAAAAGCTTCTACCATTCTTGAGATTTCATTTTTGCTTCTTTGGGAATGCTTGAAAGTGAACTCTACATAAACCAGTTAAGCTTTTTTTTTTGTTACACAGACTAAAATTCAGATTGCCTGAGTATAATCTGTGATAACATGGAATGCCTCTTACATAGGAGGGAAAGCATTATCCCTCTGCTGTGTCTGCAGGCCAAAGCTTGCATCCCCAAATGGGAGTAGGTGTTATGGCCAGTGATGACATCAGCCTGGTCAATTCTTGGGAACTGACATACATGAAATTTCACAAAGCTGTATATTTTATCTCTTCGCTTAATCTGAATGTCACATTTCTCATTGGTGCCATCAATACTTTGCATCAATTTGTTTTCTTTGGATTGCAGTTCAGAAATAGGTTTATCCCTTTTTTGAAGGAATCAAGCTGCTTTATAAACCTCTTCTTTTTCTTCAAAATCTTGATTTGTCTTTCTAGAACGCAGACTTTTCAATGATTACATATCTTAATTATTTAATTGTGTATCATAAGACATAATGAAACAACATTGCCTATTCTGCAAGCTTACAGCTTAATCCTATTGTTCCTTCCTTTTCTGATACCTAATATATTGATATCATACATGCTACTGGAGGTACAGAGTAGAGAAGACAATGTTTCTCTTAACTCCATATTTTTAGAGCATGGCATACAATTGCTGGTTCAGGATATTAGGCTGACTGTACATTTAGCTTCCTCTGGAATTGAGAAGGTCACTAGCAAAAAATTTAAGGCATGCCTTTTCCTCTATAGGCAAAAGGATCTTGCCAATAAGTCAGATGCAAGTGGCCTCAGGGTGGTGTTCTCCATGTTCCTGTTCCTCAGTAATTTCCTTAAAATAAAATTAGTTAAATGCTGTAAGGTTTTCTTCTTTGGGGTGGGGCAGGATTTCTGAATTATTTTTATGTCAGCCAAGCTCCCCACACTTCATATGAATGCAACCCAAATATTTGTGGCAGAATTCTGATATCATCACCAAGAATTCATGTTATGAGAACACACTGGCTTTCCGTTTTTATTCTGGAAACACAATGCCTTGATAAAACTGATGAGCTTATTTGAGAGTGTTTGGGAATTCACCTGTACAGGTGATGCTGAGTATTGTCACAGCTTTTGAGTATCTTGACCTAGGTGATGGTCCAGTTAGAACTTGCTTAAAAGCCTGATTAGATCTCATAAGAGCTCATTGACAACCTCCTCAGAGTTTGAATTCTGAAGTCTCTTACTGTTTTTTTTTGCTTTGTATTTAAGCAAATATACATTGTATGTTTCTTCTCATTTCTTCTCATTCTTCTCTTTTTTTCCCCAATTCTTATGCTCTTATTTCCATTTGTGTTTTTTTGAAGGATTCTGGGAGAGGTCATGTGAAACAGTGTCTGCAAACATAAAAGTTAAATCTCTTTTGGTGTTTAGTTAATCTCTTTTATCCTAAAAGCATGTCGAGAGTGGTCATAGGAGCCTTATGGAAGTATTGGAGTAGAATGGAAAGGGTGGTTAAAAACAGTAAGTTGGATCTGTGAGCAGAAATAGAATGTTGACTGAATTTGAGTGCAGATTGTGGGGGATTTAAAGATGCATATGTTTTTATGTGGCCGTCTGTACAGTCACATCACGTCCCATGTCCATTACCTTCTTAAAAATGTTCCTTTTTCTTTGTGGCAGTCTTTGTATCTCATTCCCAGTTCAACTGACAGGACCAAGGTTGCTGCCTGCTTTTTTTGGTTGAAATAATGGCTAGTGGAAAAGAGAAGGAATGGTTAAAGCCACTGATAAGATTTTGTACTTCCAGCTGATAAGCTCCAGTTACTGGATGGGGAAATCTACAAAAGAGCTGTTAATAACAGCACTTTAAATAAAACTGGAATAACAACATATAAATGACTCAGAAACTGTCACTGAATTGGGGTTACCTGGTTATGTCCCTTGTCCCTTCAGACTGACAAGGCAGGCCCACGTGACAAACGGTTCCTGTCAACAGAGACCTCAGGGGTTTCCTCACACCTGCTTGTAGCCATAGCATAGTACCATGGAAAGAGGATGGAGTGATTAATAAGATATCCACATGCATATAGGAGTTTATATATAAAATTGACAATATTTATTAAAATATACCTAATTTCTAAAGAATAATGTTTCAGGTGTGTGAGCAGTAACACTAAGTAATAAAATCAAGTCCACTGGCACTTCTACAAATCAGCCCTTAATTTTACTCTTTTAAGTAGCGTAAAAAGAGTTTAAAAGTATCTAATAGTGTAAATAGGTTCATCAGGATGCACTGGGTCTAAATCTTTTCCTGTGAGCAATAGACAGATGCTGCTCCCAGTGTTTAAGGTGGTTGTTTAGTGCTGGACTACCTCTTTTTGTGATAACTCTTTTTTTCTGTGCATAATTCTCTTTAGTGAGAGAAAAGACTGGCTTTCTGAACCATCAGAGCAACTGGCCCCAAGGAAGGAAAGAAAGCAAGCTCATATATTAAGTGAATGGTAGGATCTAGCAAATCGTATTGACTAGAAATCCCTTTTTAAAATTCTCATTACTCAAGAGTCTGGCAGAGCCACATCTAGCTAATGGTTTCTGTTCCCTATGAAGGCTGAAAATGTAGTCTTTGAAGAAGAAATGTCACAACTGAGGCAGGTGTTCTGCTTAAGGGCTGGCTTCAAATGGGCCTCAGAGCGCATGGGAACAGTCTGGACAAGCTGAAGAGGAACAATTCATTCTGAAAGAACCATCAGAATTGACTTGGGAGTCCCAGCTCTCTGTCAGTCTCACTTAACTGGCAGTATCTAGAGCTTTTATCTAGTTCACACTAAGCAAAATGGGAAAATAGCAAAAGATAGTACAGGAAAGAAAACTGATAGTGAATACACTTTCAGTTAATGTATCTGAGAAATAGATTTTAAGATACTTTTTCTTCTTACTGCATATGTGGCAGGAAAATAAATTAGGATGGGATAACGTTGATAAGTATCTCAAGCATTTTAACAGCATAAAATGGAAATAATACATCATCCCTATGGGATTCATTTGAGGGAATAAGTAGATGTAGGTATTGTAATCCTTTTTGGCATAGTAGGTTTCAATGTTTATTTATTTAAACCATTACAAGTAGTGAGATAATTTTATCCTTGATACTGTGTACTGTTTTTCTAGTTAGTAGAATAAGTGAGTGAAATCTTATTCTGTCAGAGTGTAGGTATTTCTGTCCTGAAAAACTGCTAGAACATTGTCCACAGGGCAACATGAAACTTTCATTGATCTTCCCATGGTGGAGACTCTCCTTGTACAGAACCATTTCAGTACATTAGAGCATCACATCCACTGAGTTAACTGCGTGTCTGTTCTCTTGATACCCTTCTTGAAGGGATAATTTTAAAACTTTACCCATTTCTTATCCTGGAGTTGGAATCAATGTTCTTTTCCCTCACAAAGAGAGGTTTAGAGTGAATTGTAGAATTCTTCAGATAAATAGCTTTGCCATCCTGAATTATGTTGAACATCTTTGGTTTACATTTCTGGAGGGAATATGATAGATTTAGCCAATAGCTTATTAGGTGTTTACTCATCTCACAGATAGTCTTTGAGAGGACAACAGTATATTATGTTTCCTTCCAGGGATATGGCTCTTAGTCACAACTTCCTCAGTTCTTGGAAGAGATATAGATTATCTGGTACCTAGATTAAATTAAGTTCATTTCATTTCAGGACCTTTCTTTGTCAGGCCTCTTCAAACAGGTAAGATTAATGTATACTGTTTTCATGGAAAAAAGCTTGGGAAGGCTGGATGCCTACAGAGTTCCAATACTTAAAATCTCTCCCTGCCTTCTCTTGGCCAATTTTTATTTTTACAGAAGTCTCACACATCATGGCAAGAATATACAGCTATAAATATTCCTTCAACATTTCTCTATTGCAAGTTGTAGTGTACAACTGAAGTGCCTGATGTCAAGAACTAAACTCCAAGTCTAAGCGGGAGACAAGATCCAAGACTCTGAAGTAACCAGAAAAAAACCCATCGAATTTAGTAGTTTGAGAGTCTTTAGGGATTTTTCGACAAGGAATCAGGTCCCCTTAGATTTAGCTATCTTTATTTTTTTTTTTTTATAATTAAATGTGGATTTTACTGGCACTTAGGCACAGAAAAGATAGGCATTATTGTCAGGCTGCAAAAAGAATACAGCTTGTCCTGTGCCTGGGGACTGCACAGGGTCCTTCTTCCTCACCGAGCGCCAGTCTCCAGTCCATCACACACATACTTACCCATGCTTCCATCAGGGGAATAAAGTCAGAGAGAGGCATACAGGACATGTTCCTACCTATCTTCTCTTTGTGTATCCTCTGGGGAGTTCAGTACCACAAACAGATGGAAAGCAGCAGGCAGCTGTAGCCTTATGAGGGGATGCACCTCTCTTCTACTTGCAGAAGAGGTTCCTTATATCTGGGTCAATCCACTCCTGTATTGAAGTGCTTGCAGCCTGTGATGGGCTGGCCTTGGCTAGGTGCCAGGAACCCACCCAGCCTCTCTCTGCCCTACCCTCAACTGCACAGGGGGAGAAACCACAATAAAAAAGCTCGTGGGTCGAGATGAGAGGGAGATCACAAAGCCAGTGTATCGTTCAGCTGTATTCAGTTCTGATACCCTTTGTCAGCAAAAAGACATTTCTGTCATGAGGGCAAGAAAGCAAATGAAAAAAAGATTGTGCACTACAGCCCCAGGGATTCCCAAACTATTGGGATTGTAGAAAACTAGATATGAATTTGTTATGCCTGAAGAAAAAAAGATCTGGTGGCTTAATATTGTCCAGAGCTGCTCAGCAGCACTTAACACCACATCAACTAAAGAAGGAAATATATTGTCTGTGAGAGAAGATCTATGTTTTACTTATTATATTGAAAATATAGAAGACAAGTGTGAAAATGAGAAAACGAGTGTCCCTCATACCAATCTCAATTTGGCTGTCATTCAGATTTTCCCTGTGTAATCTCTGTGGAGGCTTGGGGGCTAGTTTAAAAATGCTGCCTCCTGGGAGCTGGTTTGCATAACAGAGTTTGGGGCTGTATTTAGCCACAGGGACCAAAAAGTCAACTCCATGTCACTTTGCTTCCTATATTCTGTCATTTGGAGTCAAACTAATAAATGGGCTACTAGTTCAGTACTTTTTTTATCCTGGCTTTCTTGCCAGGGAGTTTTTCTTTTGAGATAGACCCTTTCCTCTCCTTATATATTTTTCTTCAGAATTTATTTCCTGGTTCTTAGCTTGCCCCAAGGATGCAATTTCTGGCTTATTTGAGATGTATCTGTGATTGATAACTTGTGGTTCTTCTTTCCCCATTCTTTGAGATTGAGATATAAAAAGCATATGCACAAATTACTCCTTCCCCTTTGCTGAGATTATCGTCCTTTCCAAACTCTTACTATAAATTATTTACCATCAACTATATTCACTGTGCACATATCTTATATATCTCTTTATCCCTGGTTCTCAGCTTTTCATACATTATGACTAACTGAGTGGACATGAGAGCACTTATGTTTCCCTGAATGCAGAAACCTGGATGAAGTGACTCAGCTCCAGCTCAGGGCAAGCCTGGGCCCATGTCTGCCTTGCCTCTTCCACTGGCACAACGGCATCCAGGAGGGGCTCAGGCTAGTGGTCCAGAGTGAGCTGTGGCACACTCTGGGTAGGGTGCACACCTGGGCAGCTGTGTGTTCATGCAGCTGAGGCTAACCATTGCCACCAGACTCGATGTAGCTGCAGAGGCACAGCAAGGCAATATTACTAATATAAAGGACAGATCCTGCATTTAGAGTGGTTTTTTTTCATAGTAACTTCTGCTTTTTCAAAGTACCTTTCCTGTCTGCCCTTTATCAGTTTTGGTGCTTCTGCTGTCATAAATCTCAAATTGGAAATAAATTAGTTGCAACAGCTCAGTGAATCTTTCTTTTTCTTATGTTTCTTTTTGCAGATGGCATCGTAGCTGAAATTGAGAAAAAGATTACAGAAGCTTTTGAGGTGTTTGACCGCGAATCCAATAAAACTGTGGATGCCAGGTTTGTAAATATATTCACAAAAGTATTAAAGAATCTACTATAGAGATAAATAGCTCCCTAAACTGGCATCTGCTTTACCAGAAAATGTCATTGAAACAGTTCTTTCGGTTCTGTTTGGACAAGTATGTTTGTGGTGGGTTGACCTTGGATGGATGCCAGATGCCCACCAAAGCCACTCCATCACTCCTCTCTTCCATCACTGAAGAGAATGTGGGAGAGGAAATAGAAGGTTCATGGATCAAGATAAGGGCAGGGAAAGATCACCTGCCAATTACCATCATGGGCAAAACTGACTTGATTTTGGGAAAATTAATTTATTACCAATCAAATCAGAGTAGGAATAATGAGAAGTAAAGCCAAATCTTAAAAATACCTTTCTCCCGGCCTCCTTCCTTCCTGGGCTAAACTTTATTCCCGATTCTCTATCTCTTCCCTGCCAGCAGCAGAGGGAGACAGGGAGTAAGGCTTACAGTCAGTTTATCACAGGTGATTGCTAGCACTCCTCCCTTCTCAGGGGAAGGACTCCTCACATTTCCCCTGCTCCAGCATGGGGTCTCTCCCATGGGACAGTCCTCCATGAATTTCTCCAACATGGCTTCTTCCCATGGGTTGCAGTTCATCATTAACTGCCCCAGCTTGGGTCCCTTCCATGGGGCACAATCTTTCAGGAAGAGGCTGTTCCAGTGTGGGTCCCCTGCAGGGCCGCAAGTCCTGCCAACAAACCTGCTCCAGCGAGGTCTCATTTCTCCATGGGTTCTCAGGTTGTGCCTCCCTAAACCAGCATCTGCTTTACCAGAAAATGTAATTGAACCAGTCCTTTTGGCCCTGATTGGATAAGTACGTCTTTGCTTGTTTAATAGACATTTTGGATTGTTCAGTGGTTGAAGACTGAAACTTGCATGAGAGAGGGATGCTGGGACTGGGGGAGTAAAGGAGCAACAGGAAGCTGCAGATAGACAAGAGGTCTAAGTCCACAATTATTGCTAGCAAATAAATGCCTGCTCTCATAGATCATTTGGCACTACAGATCCTGGACCCTGTATGAAACCCCTGGCTTCCAGGATATCCCAGCACATCAAGGGGTGTCCCTGCCAGTGTGTATCTCAGTTACCTGCACTCAATGGCAGTGCATCCTTCCTCTGGGGTAATGTGGGGGGTGGATATTGCTCTGGCAGTGAGGTGTTTTTAGGACACTTGGAAGAAACTCGCCCATTATTTGGTTATGAATAGTCATACTGATAACAATACTAATGTAGAAATCAACATAAATATGATCATACTTGATTGCACCAGGTGGTATTTAGCTCAGTACCCTCATCTGAGCTACCAAGTAGTTTCCTTGGGGAGGTATACAAGGAGTTGAACAAATATGCAAAAATACTCTTGTTGGTTTTTTACATCTGCTACATTATGATTTGAGTGGCCCCTGGTTTTATTTTTTTCTATGTTATGATAAATAGCAAACAGTTGTTCCATATTAATCTTCTCATTAATGACTTCATACCTGGCTGCCACGTTCATCTATCCTTGTTATAAATAAAATTAGGCAGTTGACTTTTGCTTCTTCAGGTTCTCATTATAATGTTAATAAAAGTTATTTAAGGTTCCCAGTTAATTATTCAAGGGTTTAATTGTTAAGAGGAATAGTTATTAAAGGTTGTATTTGTTGTAATATTTTCCCAGTTTTCCCCAGTTCCCTAACAATGATTTAAGTTATGCCTTTTGGCTCACCCTTTTAATAAGTTGAGAATGATGATTGTTTTGTATTTTTCCTGTATACCAGTGTTCTTTTTGGTTGGAAGATGTATTTTTTGTACTTATTTAAGGTGTTAAATGTATGTTTTAAATGTGTTTTACTTTGGAAAAGGTTTGGGGCTCCCCAAGTTAACTAAGATCCCTAACTGCCGGTTTCTAAAAATAGTAACTTCACTGTCCCTCTGCCACTTGACTCCATGGCAACCATGAATACTAATGAGGCTCCTTCCAGCCAGANAGGACTAGCCTGCGGAAAGGCTGGTGTTGGAGGAAGGCCTCTATTTTCCATCTAAAGCTCAGCTCCAACACTGCAGTCCTCTGCCACTGGGGCTTATGCCAGTCTTGGACAACCAGGATCTCCAATCTTGGTAACCTGGGTTTTTCTTTTTCCTTTTTTTTGGACAATTTTTTTTTGTTAATAAACTTAATTTTGCTTTCGATCCTGGACTGAAGGTTGTCCTTATTTCTGACATCCTGTAGCAGTTTAAGGCTGAAGAGTCTGGATGTGTTTAATCACTTAGGAGATGCTATTCTATAGTTCTGGCCATTCTTTATTGTACTTGTTCAGATTTCTCCTTCTTGAAGTACCAGGACTGGGGAAATTGTGCATAGATGGGAGTCTGGAGGGACAACTGCGTGCACTGTACCTTTAGCATGCAATGTTAGGGAAAAATAAAATATATGAGCAAGGAGGTAGAAGTTCAATGGAAGATAAAAACATGGACTGTTAGATTGATCGGGGCATAACTGGCTACAAGATACAGAGCTAAAGGATGTCAAATTTAAAAATGCCTAGATGATCTTAATTCTGGTATTTTTTAAGTTTGAATATTTGACAGTGCTACTTAAACTTAATTCTAATAAACATTCATGCACATAACAATATGGCTTATGTTATAAAATGCATAAACCACGTTTATGTCTCAGAGAGCCGGTTCAGAGGTTATAAGCTGTTGTGATGAAAGTTTACTGGAGTAATTTTTCATATTTCCAGTTACTATTTTCAAAAGAATATACTTTTAATTATAAATCAGTTATTGACTATAAACACTATAAAGGAATGTGAGAACTGGTGGAATTGTTGTCATTAGAGATTCTTCATTAAGAGAAATTGAAAAACATACTTAAATGTTCTGAACGCCTTTTCTACATTATACAGTGGAAAGAGGCACAAAATATTTATGTGATTGTTGTAACAATGTATGCTTATAGTGCCTTTAAATTTAAAAAATTGCGGGTATTTCATAGAAGTAATGATTTTTTTTCTATACTCGATGGCGAGAATTTCAGGATACTCCACACTCAGTACAGTTGCTGTTCCCTTGTCCATAGGGCTCTTTAGGGGAAACTGACCACTTAAATCTCTTGTTCCTTGCCCGGGGAGGTGCCTGATGCCCGGGGCTGGGGCTGTCCCGGTGCCCCCTGGTGCCCTGCTCCTGGCTGGACAGGAGGATGGGCCCTGGCTGCCTGGCCCGGGGCAGAGCCGCCACCAGTACCACCCCCCAGCCCTCACTGCATCATGGCATACTCATTGCTAGTTTGTTTGTCGTTTACATCTGCAGTCTTGGCTAAACAGCTGTGGAATTTTCTCCACTTCTCACTCCATTATATATGGATATACAACTTGAAAGCATGTTACAACAATGAAATTATACAAATAGACTCTTCAAAAATGTATTCAGACGGGACATCCAAAAGTCTATTTAACGTAGTAAATGCACAATTTCACATTAATTTTAGTCATAGTACATGTACAGACAATGAACAAAAACTTATTGTCTGATTATTCCTAGGTTCATAGTGCAGAGCTGTATCACAAATGGGATTATTAATGGCCGATTATCTTGTATCAGAAGGTGGCAGCACAGCACAATTCTTAACCACAATTGTAGCTGTATCAGTATTATTGCCTGAAATATCAGATACCCATGAAGAATGGAAAATTACACTGGTTTGACAGGCCAGCATTGGTATTCCATGACTCCTAGTGCAAATACAAATTAGTAAGAAATTAAGCACAAGGAAGATGGTATTGTTTCATGCATGTTTCATGTCCCTCAGTCAAGGACTTCTCTGATATTGCAAATGTTGTCATTGAAAGCATTATATGTAGGGTGAAAACCATGACTCAAAATTTTCGTTGCATCTGTGTTACAAAACTTGTATGATCATAAACTTGATTTTAACCATCATTTTTGTATTCTAGAAACTATACAGCAGAAACTGCAACTACTGAACTATGTGAGAGGAAGTAGCTAGGAACAAAATACAGTTTCCTATCAGATCCTTTAAACTCCGTGTTATTACCAAATGGGACCTGACTTTTTTTACCACAAACACTTCAAGCAACATCCTCGTGCTGGCACGCATGCAGACTGCCAGATATAGCATCCAGCAGTGCCAGATTTTGCAGACTCTTCTAGGGCCTGTCTTACCTTAGTCACATCACAGTTTTGCTGGGTGTGAGTGAGGTGAGGCAGGAGGGTGATGGCAGCATTCCCATCCCTGGCAGTCTGTGAGAGCAGAAATAGTGTGGGACAGCAAGGAGGCAGGATTTGTGTTGGATGTTGCTCTGGTGTAGGTAGGGAATAGTTACAAGCAGCTGGAAAATATGAGGGAGTGCAGGAGTGAGAATGACAAATGCAATATTATCTGTACTAGAAGTAGGATGCAGGGATAAAGATTATGTGGAAATGACTGACCTCCCTGAGGCCATTGGCCATTCACACCCACAGGGCAGGGTCATTTGAGTAAATGGTTTCATTTCATAACATGTGGATGTGTGGGACTGGATTTTTCTTTTTAACCAGTTTTGTGCAGCCAGCCTTTTTCTCTCTTTTGTCTATTATAATGCTTCTCACATGTTTTCAATCAGAATGGGAACTCCTTGGGACCTGTCTGAGGAGGTCATAGACTTACACATATAATTTTGCATATGCTTGATGTGCTACATTCAGGGCCTTACAGTTATAAGAAGATTTTACAAAGGTCATTCCTCCTTGTATCTACCATTTTTATTAGGCAATCTGATTTTTGCACCAAATGAAAAAATTCACCACTGGTCAAGACGAAGGAACCACAGAGGTTTGGATTATGGGAACCACCAGCACCATGAATACATATTCAAATGTGCTTAAATATCTATGTTGTTGAATTGAATTGTTAATCACAAGCTATATTAATACTTCTATTATTTTGTTTTTAATCATACTATAAATCTCATTAAAGCTTTATTACATCTTTACAATACTTCTGTTTCTAGTGTGTGACGTTGTTCATTTTAGACTATTTTGAGACACTGCCAGTTTGGTCAGAATTTTATTACAGCCTCAAAACAGCTGCACCAGGTTCAGCAGTAAATGCAAGCTATGACTATATTTACAGCATAAACAGAGTGGTGATAAGCCACTTTGTTGCTCTGTTGACTCTTTCAGAGCACAACAGGGAAATAGCAGGGCTGCCTTCTTCCTGACCTTTCGTAATTGTTCTTTAATGCAGTTAGAATTTGTATCTTTATAGCATTTAAAGTAAGCATGTATTTTATTTGTTACCTTGCATCTCAGTAGATTTCCAAGTGATTTGTTAACTCTATAAATATAGACTTTACTGAAAATAGGCATAACAATTAGAGAACAGCATTGGACAAGTAACTTGCACACAGTACACTGCAACACAATAGTAAAGAATTTTGGGGGAAAATTGCAAGAACAATTCCAAGGAGTTTCAGAATATTTAATGTCTGAGAAAATAGACATTGCTTACTGAAACATCATCTTAAAAAGTAGATTTGCTTGTGTGCTTGTATGTGCACACTCCTATATGTAAGCTCTGAATTGGTATCTATATTCTCCACAGACAGTCTTCTATTGCAGACTTATTAACAAAGATGTTCTTTCTTGCTTTCTTGCTTGCTTGCTTTCTTTTGCTTTCTTGCGCTTTCTTGCTTTCTTGCTTTTTGTTTCAGAGAGATTGGTTGCATTGTCAGGTCAATGGGTTGCTTCCCAGATGAGGCAGAAGTACAGGAACTGCTTGCAAAGGTAAATGTTTAGATCTGTTGTATTTTTTTCAGTCTTCAACTTGCACAAGTTTGGCCCTTCTGAGGCCTTGCTGAGTGGGAAACCTAAGCTCTTTTCCCAGATGTTGGAAGTGTCATGGAAGTGTTTCCAGCAGACAGACAGTCTTGCAGGTTGCCCTGACGCAAATCTTTAGGCTGATGAAGTAACAACGTTGATGGGTTAAAATGAGGAGTCTTTGACTCTCTTTTACACCGAAGGGTCACTGTGACATTGTGCCAAGGTGGAAGGGGATTTATAGAAAATGGAGGAAAAATTGGTTTTGACTGGTGAAAAAGAATGTCCTAAATCTCAGTCAGATTAAGATATCCAAACTCTAACCATCTTACTCTTCTGGGTATGCCGTGGAAACACATTGCAGGGTTAGGTAGTAAAAATTACTCCTTAAGCAGGTGTTAAAATTATACATTACATTCCAAAAATACCCAGAGGGAAGGCCTGCCATTTTTTGAACTGGGTCCCATTATTGCTATCTTATAGCCAGACCTTTTAACATTCTGTCCTTCATGAGGTCTTCCTCAGTCCTGAGATTTCTCAGTTATAGGTAAGAATCTTTTCTTTCTTGGTTGCTTAAGCTTGTAAATCAGGCTTCAGAACATAAAACCTCACAACACCTAGTGGTCCTCTCATTCTCCCAGTGATAGGCAGTGGTAAGGTAAGGAAATTAATCACATTTCTCCACAGTGTTTTCCTACACTAATTTTTTGTCTCCTTACATCGTGCTTGTAATAGAAAAGTGGTGTGCTGGTGCCTTGGCATGGTATAGTTAACAAATGGGACAAAGAAGTGGGAAAAGGCTTCACATTGTTTTTCCAAACTGGCACACTGCTTTCAGGAGTGGACAGTGCTGGAGCTTAGAGGTGGGGTAAGGTTTTTTTCTCCTTTTCATGTGTAGGTCAGGATGCTGGGAATTGATGACTCCTACTGTTTTCTTCCTGTGCCAAAAAAAATTTGTATAGTTGCAGTAGTAGTCTCTCCTCACTAGGCTTGTCTGGTTTCTTGTAGATCAGAATTCAGTGTAAGAAATCTTGTACTAAGTCTTGTGAAAATGATGCAGTTGCTTCAGATGAGGAAGTGCAAAGAACCATCGGAGTAGAAAGCTCTTTTAACACAATACTACAATCTGTCTGCTCTGGTTCTGTACTCTCAGAACCAGATTGTCCCAGCTCCCACTGACAAACAAGACAAAATGGAAAGAAAAATTATGGTGCTTAATAGAGATGGTGTTTTTAGTGTCCCACAGTGACTTTTCTTTACAGCAAATGAGCAGTGCAACTCACTGAAGATACAGATTTGTGAAAAGGGGATGCTTTGACAACCCCCTTCAAGTTCAGGGGAACCAGGAGAATTTAAGGCCTGCCTCTTCCTCTGGCCTTATTGGTTTTTTTTCCAATTTTCAATATTACTGAAAATGTGAGTTAAGTAATACATTAAAAGTACAATGCAATGTAGCCATAAGGCAGAAGATTCTTGAGATATGACAGTGTAACATGTATGAAAATGCTGATTGTAATAATATTAAAGTACAAATACTGCAAGAAGAAAGCATACATTCAAGAGTAATGTTTAACCTTAAAGAACACTGCACTGGAAAATAAATAACAAAAAATGTTTCATGGTGCCTGTAAATGAAACTTTGGCATAGGTTTAGTACCAGAAGAACGCTGTCTTCTTGTGGAACCCTTCATATATTATGATAATAATATATGATAATAATATATGATAATATTATGATAATAATATGACATAAGATGCCACTATAATTGGCTGTGGTAATACCATTTTATCTTAATCTAGATAAGGTAAAAAGTTTGTCTGTTAACCAGATTGTAACCAAGCTATTTCCCCAGTATTGTTGCCCATTGTGAGCTGTGATTCATTTCTGTTTCTCACTACTTGTGTCTCTGTCATCTCACCTTCCTATTAGCCTTATTGCAGTTAAACTAGCATATGCTGCCATCATGTTATTCATATCTGCAAAATCAGCATTCATATAATTGTGTTATCTCTATAAATTATCATCTAATGTTTCTTATATTGCCTTGTACTCAATTTTGTACTTAATATCATATCTTTAGGCCTACTTACAAAGTTAAGATAAAATGCTAAATCTTGGGGTGGTGAAAGCTAATCTAAGGGTTACTACAATGCCTGAAGTTTGGTACATGCTCTGCTTGGTAACTCTGGAAGATGTTTTTGTTTCTTTGTGTTTCAAAGAAACCCCAGTGTTGTGGCTGGGAGAACAGAGATACAAAACTTAATGGGTACTACAATATAGTTGTTATGGGAGCTATGGATGTACCCAAAGGAAATAAATAGAGCAAAACTCACAGAGTTTGAACAAGCAAATACTGTTACTGTGAAAAGAGGAGGAAATAAAGAAAAGAAAAACATCAATGGGAAATGAGGTGTAGAACAGGAGTAAGCATGAGGAAGAGTAAGAAGTGTTAGAAATAGGATTAATTTTAACTGCTCAGTATGTTGCTGGATCTACAGAAACTCTGAAATGGAAGCTGTTTGTTCCACATCAGAGGTTGCTGATCACCTCCCAGGACTAGGTTTTGCCAGGTATTTTGTTACACCTTTTCAATCAAGCAAGCAGTAAAACAAGTGATTCTGTAAAGGTCAAATGTTCCATTTGGTTTAAAATGAAGCACGCAACATCTTCATTTCCTTGCTAAAGACCCCTTCTGCTAGGCTCACCAAACAGAAGGGAAAATGTGCTTTTTTCAAGCCAGTTTCCACTCTAAAGCAGCAAGAGGTGATAGCTGTCTTCTCTTAGTGCCCAAACCCCTTCCAGAACACTGGAAAAGAGTATGCAGCAGCAGTTGCAGCTTTCCATTTAAGCAACTGGATGTATCAGGAACTGCCCCAGCTCTGACCCAGCTCCCAGGAGGAAGATTCCTTAGTAAGTTTTTCCTGGCTCAGTTAGAAGATTTCAAATCAGTGCTTGTTTGAGTTTTCTTTCAATCTGGGCTGTGTCTCAGGGGACCTAGCAAGGTGTCGCTGCTGCAATGTGAGACCTCAAGGCATGCATCCAGTTTCAACACGGAACAGTCTAGCTAAATTAACAGGGCTCCTTTTGGGAGCAAAACTTGAAATTTTCAGGGAAGGGATGCACCCTGATGAGAGAGAGCAGTTTTTACTGTGTTGCTTATCTTCTGTGAAAGTATAGGAATGCAGTGAGAATGCTGCTAGAAGTCCCCAGTGTTTTGGGACTAATTTGTGAATTTATTTGGGAGGCAAAGGAAAGCTTTTCTTGGGTAGCATTTTATAGGCTGCCTTATGGCTGTTTCGGTCTGCCCTGACTCAGTCTTCTTGCATCTCTGGTCTCTCCCCTGACAGCTCTCTTTGACTATGAAACATGAAAACAACAAGTTCCATCATTAAGGTCTACTTGACTGGAGCTACATCCAAGCTAGCCAGTTAAATATGCCCAGAAACATCCTTGTGTATTGAAGTCAGCTGGTGCAGAGCAGCTCGTGCCCGCCCTGGTAAATGCTTTGTGCAGAGTGGCTGCACCAAGCATCCTGCTGATGAAAAATCCTAAAAGTCCAAGCTAGGATCTGCTGGGGGGAATGTTGGGTGGCACAGTTCAAATCATGCCAAGGGAACATGCTCATGGTTTGCTGTAATGGGTGTTCACATTACACTGCTTGGGAATGCTCCAAATCCTGATAGACCTTGCTAGTATGACTTCAGCCTGAATGTTTAAACCTCTGCTGAGTTATTGTGGGAGATAAGATCAGTTACTCGGTGTCCGGTTCCTTTGCACGAATGATTTTGAAGCACAAGAGGGCAATATTGAGTTGTTGGAAGTGTCTACAATTAGCAGGCCTGTATTTCCTTGGGATGTTACTTCTTCCTCGAATCTCTTTCTATTTGATCGCAAGCCTTTCACTCAGGTGTTATGGTGCCATGTGATATTAAAGACCTGATATAAATATTCAAAGTCGAATGCTGTAATTTTAATGCAGGGACCACCTCAATTTTCTGTTTTTCGGATTAGTTTGCTAATGAGTCATATTCCCTGCCACACTTAAGTTTTATTTTCAGATAGAAGTAGAAGAACCGGGTGGATTCGTTCATCTGGAAAAATTTCTTCCAGTGATGACAAAAGTACTACTTGACAGAAGGTAATGGAAAGTGAATGTTATGTGTCTGTAGTTTATTCCAGATTGACAGGGTTGATTCTGAATAAACATATCTACAGAAATTTTAAGTAACTGGAAGGAGTACAGATCATCTCTGTCATTTAAACTCAGTTTGCATTAGCTAGATAGATTTTGTTTCAAAATTAGTTCATCTACATTAAATAATGTTGTACTGATGATATAAATAATACCATCTTATAATCATAATTGTGTTAATATGTAGCTTTTGTATTTTTAATGGGAATCAGAATTGCTATGCAACATGCTTTGTGTAACTCTGAAATATTTTGTATGCAAATTAAGGTCATAACTATTGCTTTCTCTGAACATATAAGTTACAGTTGCTGAGAAGCACAGAGTGTTGCAGTGTTCTAAATAAGGTGTGTAAACCAGCTTCATATTTGTGTCTCAAAGTGACTGCCAGGTACAGCTGAATATATACAATTAGCACTCTAAAAGACTGTTGATCTAAAAGTGGTCACAGAGGTGCATGTACACAGGAACTTGTGCTATTTTGACATTCTTGACTAAAGCAAGATTACTTACAAGGAGTTTATCTTTCATTTTAAAGATAGTTGTCAAGGTTTTTGAGAAACTCAGTCTTGTCCAATATTGAGAAGTTATTTTGCACACAGAGGGCCTTTGGCAGGAGGGTATTCTACACATGAAGTAGCTGTGGCTCCACACTGATGTTCACCCTTTCACACAATGATGCTTTGCTGCTGTGGGTTCTCCTCCTCCTCCACACCCCCTACACGCAAACATACACATACATACATAAACACACACAAAAATAACCCCCCCACGCTTTCCCCAGGCTAGTGCAGCCTTGTCAAGAGCCACTTTATCTTTCGGGGCACTGTGTCCATAGTTCACTTATGCAAGGGCACATGAGATTTGGATCACAAAATCCAAGATTTCTTCTTAGCGCATTTGATTTTTAGATAGTAAAAGACTGAGGCGGGTCCAGACAAAGCAATCAAGCAGTTGGAACCTCCCTGGACTGAGCTCCTTCTCTTTAGTATTCTGGGGGTCTGGTGAGAGCCTGCTGGGGTATGGAAGCTCTCCATTGCTGCACTAAGCTTCCTTTCCAGCTCTGAAATCAAGCATGCATATGCATGCGCACACATGCCCAGTTCTCCCCTCTTGCTGAAATTGTTAGTGACAGACCTTTTCTTTTATAGCTACCAGCCTCCTTTGCTCATCATCAGCTCATTAGACTGCCCAAGTCCCACTAGGTGATCTGTTGCCTAGCTACCAGCTTACCTGGACAAAACTTTGTTTTCTTGGTTTGGCCATTTCTGTTCAGTACATTGGCTATGTAGAATGATTCATCTGTTGCTGATTCCAGCTTACCCACCCAGCCAGCCCAGACATGCAGAAGCTGTTCATCTGGCTCTTCAACACATGGGAAGTCAAACAGTAATACAACAAAAGATGTAAGAGTTAAATATATGGATGATTCCAAAAGGTCAGGCTGCAATTAAATGTTTGATAGACAAAACAGTAAATTCTCATAGAAAATAAGCTTTCCTTTTCCTTTAGTACTTGTACTTAGTTTTTTCAGAACACTGTCAAACAGTAACTTAACTTTTCTGATTCCATGGTTTCAGATTCCGGCCTATAACAGAAGATGTTCTTCTACATGCATTTGAGGTCTGTAACTAAATATTCAAGTACTGAATTGCTGGGAAGAAGTTGCTGCTTTTTGATACAATAAGCTTAAAACCACAAGTTTTGTTCTTTTTCTTTAAAGGCTTTGGATGAGAATAAATGTGGATATATTACCAAAGAAGACTTGGTCAAACATTTGACTGAAGAAGGTAACAGGACTTATGTAATATCAGTATAAGTAAAAAGCATTACATGTGTGTATGGCACCTTGAGGTCTTACCCTGCATGCCACAGCCTGTGGGAGTAGATACATTGTCTTCAAACAATGCTGTTGCTATGATGAGTGGCTGCAGACTAGGACATTTCACTGGTCAGTGATGCAGGGAAAGAGCGTTTATCTGCCTGCTTGCAGACATTATGAAATAGAGATTTTTGTTCTTATCCTTACTCATAATTCAATCATGTCTGGATATTTTGTGATTCTGTGCACACCTCTGTGCTCACCAAGTATGTGACTCTTTTGCTGTCCTGTAAAATTGCAGCTTGGATTTCTGGATGTTTCAGTAGTTTCAGTGGTCTTTCATTCTTACATTACCTTGATCTTAATTCTACAGCTGTATGCAAACTAAGAGATTCAAAGACGAGATTTAAGTTGTACATTTTGCAATCCTCAATATCTCTTGAAGAGCCTGCTTTTCTTGTGTGGCTGACTCATGCCCACCTGCCTCATGTTCAAAAGGGTGTGCAGGCTTTGTGCAAGACCTAGCCTCCCTGGTTCTCTGAGGGATGAAGTAGACCATCAGCAGCTTTGAAGCTCCTAAAAGAGAAAAACCAGAAGTCTTTCATGACATGAATACAAGTGCAAGGATAGCCAAATGAGAGATAATAATTCTAATGTACGCAGGAGAAAAACTCTGACAAAAATGGTTGTTTCAAAATCCATGGCAGAGAGCAACAGGCTGTTTTGGTGTCTGTGAACTAGAAGATCAGATAGATCCAGATCCTCTATCTCCCTTCTTTTAGACTTGGTGTGCAGGTCTTACACTGGCAAAAGTGAAGGAATAAGATCCTTAGTTTTGTTCCTGTTCTCCTCTGTGTGAGAATCAAAAGGAGACCCTGTCAAGAGAAAAGCAGTGGAATTTGCAAGTCTTTGAGAGGATACTTACCAAGACAAAGTGTTATTCTCTTCTGTCTTTCAGGTGAGCCCTTTGCTCAGGAGGAAATGGAGGACATGCTTGCCATTGCTCTAGATCCAGAAACAAACACTCTTCGCTACAGAGACTACCTTTCAAAGCTGGTAGTAGATGAAACTAAGACCTTCCCCTTTAATGTCTGAGATGCCTTTTGATAACAACACTGTAGCTTGACAGATAGTTGAAATATGTATTTTAAAGTATAACAAAGCTCAGCTTGTGACTTGGTACTTATAATTAAAATAAAATCTGTATGGTTATATTTCCTTAGGTTCTCTGTGTGTGTATATATATATATACATATATACATATAAAAATATAGTCACACCTGGAAAAAGAGCTCTTTGACAGAAATACTGTGTAAGGTCTGGAAAAGAAATAATGGAATTTTGTTGGAAAATAGCAGGAAAAATAATGTTAATTAAGTCAAGAAATAACTTCATGATTGCTTTTGAAAAACTAATGGAAAATGAGATGTGAAAACAGGTAATATGTAGGTAAGTGAATATCTTACGGCAACTAATAATAGCTTTAAGATAAAGCTTTATATTTAAATATAATCCTTGTTTGTGTATAACTAATAAAGAACCAGATAGGTTACACCTTTTGAAAGAATATAATAGATCAAATAAACTTTCTACGATTTCTAGTGTTTTTCAAGTGTTTGTATTTTGTTTACCACAGGCAATTGAACTGGACCACTTAGTTCCAGTTTATATTACTAATCCACTGACATGGTATTTTGCTTTCATTGTAAACATGGAGGGAACACTCCAATCATTTCCATAGTCAATCCTTAAGAACACTTCTGTTACTATAGGCAATGAACAGTTCTGTTCTCATAACCAGTTTGAAAGTCAGTAATTTCAACTCTTCAAAACTTAGGATCCCAGGATGGGAATTTGATTTTCATAAACTGATGAAGAACAATTTTTTGAAAGATGTTAGTGTAGAATAGGTGTCTCAGCTTTCTTGCTAGCAGACCACCACAGACCTCACAGATCTTCTCATTTCTAGTTTGATACTTTTCTGTTACTGTACTGCTGTTCTTGAACTTGAGTTCCAAGTTCTTTCCTCTGAAGTTCTTGCCATGTACATCATCTTCTAAAAAGCGACTAGCAGTTGCCCTCAACTGATGAGGTCTCAGCTTGTTGGAGATTCTGTGGTCTGCTCCTCAAGAGTAGCGTCTTGCACTTTGTACTCCACCCCTTCCACCCAATTTCTGTTTTTCTACTCTCTATCAAGTTTGCTTTCCTCCTGTACTATGTTCTACCTCTCCTTTGTTCCAGCTGCATATTCCAGCTCTGTGTCATCCATAGCCTTCATCAGCTGATGAAATCCAGGGAAGACTGACACAGAGAGGCACTGAGTGCCTTACCCCCTCTCGTGCCCTTCTAGTGGCAGAGCTGAGAACAGAGCACAGGACTTCTCCTCATGTCAGGTCTTTTGCCCTATCCATTTGTTTCCTTTGGGCTGGAAGCTTAGACAGACTGTTTTCATGCACAGCTGCTGTGAGCTGCTGTGCTTTACAAAGAAGAGATTAGTATGAGCTAAATAGGGGAATGGAAGCAGTCTGAAAGAGACCATTTTTAAATTAACTTTTTACTTCTCTAACCCAAGTTGTCCAAGTCACTCATATTTGCTTTAACAGTAAGGCAATGAAGAGTTAATGCAGGTAGACAACATTTGCACAGTTCTAAGCTGCATCTGGAAAACACTGTTGCATTGCTTCTAAGACTCAGCAATGCACTCTGGTTAACACATTTACTGCGTGTTTCACTTCATTGCCAGTAAGAAGGAAAAACAAAGGCAATCATTAGTGTTATGCTGGGGGAAGATACAAGTCTTTGAAGATTAAAGCAAGAGCAACAAAGGCCTATTAAGAAAATACATTTTTATTATCCTTCTTCAGTCTCTCTTTCAAAACTGAAATTATTTTTCCTAGATGAATCCTTCTTCCATTTGATGTAGTGTGTTATACTGGATTTCTGACACAGCTGGTGTGAGAACAAGTTTCATTCATATGCAGTCTTCGAGTCCTTGTCAGCCTCATCTTGGATATCAGCAGGAAGATGGTTATTTCAGGAAATCATTTCATAGCTCCCAGTGCTCCAGAGAGAGCACAATTTGTTTCTAGTGGTGCTTCCCCAGAGGCTACCTTGGCTGTTGCTGTGTCAAATGAGGATGACCATGACACTGTTACAATTCTTAGTGCAAATAGGATCTTAACATATATACTTTTATGATACAAATAATTTATTATCTTACAGTCCTCAAATGCAAGGAAAGAGGCTATTCTCGCAAGTAAAAAGTGTGATTATGATTGTGTCTGAATTTATCATACAGCAGCTCTTCCAGTTCCATCTTCTTATACCCATCCCCAAGAAAGATGTGTGCAAACAGGACAGACAAAAGCGAGTTGCAATCTTCTCTTTGGGCATAAGCAAGCAAATTTCATTGCCTAGAGAGTTTCCAAACTGGGGGTGAAAGAATTGTCAAGAACCAATCTCAGACTCTGTAGGATCCTCAAACCTGAGTACACCGTGCCAGCTAGGATCAAATAGCAGTGACGTGACTGGCTTGTGAAACAGCTGCCCCATAGGTCACCCCAGAAGAGGCTGAGCAGTGGCCACACATGACTGTTCCCTTGCCTGCGTCTTTCATGACTCCCCAGCCCTTGGCCACCCATTTCCCTGTGGTGGTGGTAGGCTGCATGAGGGGATCAAGTGCCCTACTTCTCTGTGCTCCCTGGGATAAGCAGGAACTCATACCCTAGGGAAAGGGAGAGGAAGCTTAAGGAACCATTTGTTGAATCTAAAACCCTTCTTTGTTTCTAAACTTGAAGGGAAAGATATGGTACTTTGTCCTCTTCTTTGAGGTGAACAAATTGAACTGCTGAGTGGTCTTGAGCTGTCTCTTGTTACATGCTTCTCCCTGCTGGCTGTTTTGCCTCTTCCCTCAAGATCAGGAACCAAGGTAAGGGATTGGAACAAAAGGAGAAATATCTAGGGAGAAACCAATGTAGCACCCAGATTTCACACAGGGAAGTAGAGCCAAGGCAGTGAAGAAACTGGGCAAGTCAGAGGGTTTTTTGACCTAGTTGAAGGAGAGAGAGGGAAGGGAGCTCATTATCCAGATATAAAAAAGAAAACAAAAGAAAAAGAAGAAATCAAAGAAGCAAACACTGTAAACCATCTACAAGTGCAACTGAATCAGCAGACTGTTTACATCACTGCTGTGAATTGTAGGCTGGACAAGACTTTACTTGTTTAAAACTTTCAGTAGGTTCAGCTGTATCAGGTATATAGTGGAGACCTCAGTCTTACTGATACTGTGGAGGAATTCTTCTAGCTGCTGAGCTTGTGCTTGGGAGTCCAGTTGCTCATATTCCAGGTAGTACATAGCTTTTTATGTTTCCTTCATCAGCTTTGAAGTTACTTCTCTGAAATGCTTTTCTGTCTACTAGTGATAGAGCCATATATAGTCACACCTGAAGACTTTAGTGTTTTCCCACTGCAGTGCATACCAACATGGTATTTACAGCTGCTTGAGACTCTCCACTGGCTGAGGGCAGAAACAGGAGTTTGGTGCAGGACTTCTTCCACCAAAATGCTAACGGAGCATCATCAGACCTGGGACTCCAGGAAAAGAACTGGGCTGTTCATCTGTGCACCTCCACCCATGTTATCACACAGGTAAGAGCCTGTAAAATGTTCAGGCTCTTAGCTCTGTTCAGGCAGTAAGAATTTGCTACATTTTTCTCTTGTTTTAGTCTTTTCTCTTAGTTCTCTTATGTGTCGTTTCATTAATACAGTTGTGTGATATGCTATGAGGATTGAAAACACGAGTTTTGCTCTGCCCCACACTGCTGATGCACTGCTGCATTCTCTGACAGCTGCCCATATCAGGGTGGGGTTGATCACCTGATCTAGACTTGTTACCACTAAAATCAGCACCAGCAAATCCTTCATCACAGGTAACAGGAAGAACCTGGGTCTTCAGTTTCATGGGGAAAGTGGCTGGGAATGCCCACGTTCAGCCAAGGCTGGAATGGGCACAGGAAGTTGTGACTTTTTAAGTCCAGTAATACACTGTTATGATTGTGTGAAAGGGGGAGAGTAGTCTTGAAAATAAGACGGGAGGTTGGCAGACAGGTTTCATTTTAGACTTTGTGAAAGATATTGGAAGGTCACACAGTCTTTTGCTAGCTGACCTTTCCATGTATAAAGTCATTGGAATTATAAAGAATAGGAGACAGGGAGTATCAGTCTTGCCTACTTGTACTGTTGACTTTTTGTATCATTAATCCTGATGTTTGCACAGTGTTTGGTACTATGATGATCTAATTGAAATCAGTGCCTGCAGACCTCCCTGTAACATAATGATTAAGTTCTCAGCCTTCAAGTCTTTTGTTTCAGACTGTATGTTCATGTTGCAACTTCTAAACAGGTCAGTCCACATCAAGTATGTTTGTTTTTCATTGAACACAACTCTGTTTCATAGTATCTGATGCCATGATAGGTTTGACTGTAAAACTAACTATTAAAACATCTGCTCTTATTGTTGGAGAGTATTTTTGGCAGGTCAGTACTAGGCATGGGTCAGTACTATGCTGATATAAAAGCTAGAGAAAGATGTAGGTTGAAACAAAGCAGATTCTCCTGTTTAACCTACATTGAATCCCTGGGGCTACTGTTTGACTTAGTGTAGTTCTGAAAGCCAAGAAAATGTTAGCCAAGAAAATGTTATTCACTATGCTTAAAAGATCGATCACAGCCTATGTGTCCCGAGGCCTAAATCCTAAAGTTCTTATTCAGAGAGAACTCCCATTGACTTCAAAGGGAGTTCTGTCTACAGAAAAGCTTCAGAAAGTGATGCACTGGCTCACAAGGCACTTTAAAAACTTTTTAGTCTCTTTAAAGAATAATCATCTGTGGAAGGTCCAACAGAGATGTCCAACCAGCTGCAAGTTGTGTCATTGAAATGACCAAAATTGTAAAACTGTGGGTGTAAGTAGTTAATTCTTGCCTATAGTAATGCAAGCAAGAGCTAGCAAGAGTCAGCAGTCAGAACTTTTCCATACTGTTCAGAACACAAAAAGTGAAACTAGGGATGCTTCTGCATGGACACATAAAATTACCTTTTACTGCTATTACCCTGAAGATACTGCAGCCTTAAAAACACACACATGTTGCTTCTGTGTTTTCATATATGTCCTAGTTTGAAGACAGGTGTCTGCTAAGGAAGGCAGGAGCCTCCCTTGGAATAGGAAATGTAATCCCCTTCCCTCCGAATTAGTATAATTTTGAAATTAAAGGGGCTTTCAGGCAATGTTGTGGGAAAAGGAATAACAGTTCTTTACTAATATATATATATATCAAGACAGACAAACAACAACAATGGCAACCACAACAAACAAGAACAGAGCAAACCCCCAGCCCAGTCTCTTCTTGCTCCCTGTTAGCAGTTGGGCAGGATGGGTGCGATGGCTCCTCCTCGGCTGCAGGGGGCGCTGTAGCGCAGGTCTCAGCTGTCTCTCCCTGGCAGTGATGGCAGGCGCGGCCCCAGGAGGGATGGAGCCTGGACTTCTTGTAGGCAAAAACCCCGGAGCTGCAGCAGGGGTCCGGCAGGGCTGGGCAGGGCAGGGCAGCCCGACTCCCAAGCCACGGCTGGCAGGGGCTGGCTCCGGGAGAGGCAGGCAGGCAGCAGGAGCCAGGAAAACTCCACAGTGGTGACAAGCAATGGCAGCTTCCCTCTCTTCTGAATGCCGAGAGGCAAAGAGGGCGAGCTACTGCTCCCCTTCCCTTTTCCTAGCCCAGCTGTCTCGAGATCTCTGCCTCCTTCAAGAGGGAATGTCCAAATAAGGGAATAGCTACTTACAAGTTTTTTTTTACTCGACTGGTCTTTCTATTGTTTTTCCTAAGCACCCAGTCGTTATGGTGTCTTAGCAACGTATGGGCAAAAAATTCCCTAAGAGAAGAGAAACAAAAAGAAGGATTCCAAACCCCAACAATATACTAAACCAATTCCTTTTATTGTGGACTGTATTTCTTTTAGAAGCCTTTTAGAAGATTCTTCCTTGTTGCAAATATCTGCCTAAATGATGGCATAAAAAATAGTTCAAAATAAGATATTTCAAGTAGAGGAAAGCCCTTGAATATTTGCTGTCAACAGCAGTCTCTTTCCTGCCAAAACAACAGCATCCCACTGTGCAGAACAGGTTCTAAGGTTTGCCTTATGATGTGCACTATGTCTTCCCCCATGCACCACCCTAGTGATTAAAATAACCAGAGTGGAGTTCTTAGGTTTTCTAGAGCTGTGATTTTGGAGCCGATAATGCAAGAGTTTGAGGCTCTCTGAGGTCTTCCACATCCATAAGTTATTCAAATTTTATGCATAACAATAGATTTTACAGTGAAGGAATACTAGGGATGTATTATGGTCCATTGGGAAACTGACAGCAAAGACTGAAATTTTAATCCATAGTAACACAGCCAGGAAAAACTCAGTAGTACAACTTTAAGGACAACTTTGTTGGAACATCTATTTGTGTGGTGAAGTTGCACTGAATATTGAGGAAACAAAACTGAAAAAAACCCCTCCATAGCCAGTTTTCATGTGGTCTTAAGTTGTTGCCTTGAGAAGTAATGCCATTCTTCAGAGCTCCCACAAACACAGAGGTGCACTGAAATTCAGCTCAAATTTAATGGAAAACTGAGAATCTGTCTCTAGTTTGTTGTGCTTTGTCAAAGTTGCAGAGATAGATTGTTATGCTAAATATGATGGATGGAAGGAAGGATAGAAAGAAAGAAAGAATACAAGAGCTCTGCCAGAGCCACAGTTTGCTGATGTTCAGGAAATGATATAAGACATGTCTATTTGCTCAGGATAGCTATTATTTGGTGTACAGAGGCTGGCTTAAGCCCCAGATTTAGCTCTTTGGATGCAGTTTGTTTTCATTGCTGGTCTCATCTGCAGGCACAATGCAGTGCTGCTCTCTTTCACCTTTTTATTACAGTAGCCCTCTGAGGCTCAAGTGGGGAAAACCCCCAACAGTTTAGTCTAAGAACATCTATCATGGAAAGCAGGGGACACACAGAGTAAACCCAGTTACTCTTTTTGTAGATATTTAATTACAGTCTTTTACAATTTATATAAAAAAGCCATGAGTTTTCTCCATTGCCCTTTTGCTGAGACAGTTTTCTCTTTGATGTCACACCAGAGTATATATCCTGGAAGCATCTGTAAAAATGCACTGGAAACAGAGGTAAAAGAAACTGCTCTAAGAATGTAAACATTGGCTTTACTACACCAATGTGAAGAAAGAAGTTTGTCCTTTTTCCTCATTTCCTATTGGCAGTGTGCAGTTGGGATTTTGGGAAGAGGGTCTCACAAAACTCTTTTGGCTCCAATGTTGTAGAACTGAGTAGCCATAAAAAAAGTTGACACATTGAAATGTGTAGTTTGGATTTTCTCATATAAACGGCTGAAACTTCTTTTTCCATCTTTGAAACCACAAAGGGATGCAACATCTTTTCGCAAAGTAGTACAACATGAGATGCACTTGTTGGTGATATCGCTGTTTTCCTCTTCAGAAATGTACCACCTCTCCAACATAACATAGTGGATTAGTCACCAGAACTTACTCTTCAAAACAACTAAATGAACACTGGAGACAGTAGCAGACACTGCAGAGCTTAAAAAACCCCCTCAAACCAAACAAAGAGATAAATCTCTTTGTATGGACTTTTCTAATTGCCAAGGGTGTGTTCTGTCTGGCAGAGATGATGTAGCAATACCCACTGAGAGGAAGAGTGCCGGTGACAAAAGGGAATAATGATAATTCTTCTTTTGGATGTGATGGCAGAATTTCAACAAGGGAATCCCTTAAGCTCCATAAACTGTCTGTGCAGCATCCTTATTTCAGAACCTGGGCACTTGGTGCTGAGGAGAAAGGACCATTTAAATGTTCTGAGGAATTTTTATACCCACAGACATTAGTCCCTAGTTGTGGAAGAACACATTCCCTATGTAAGCTGTGGTAGCTGGCCTGCAATAGCCAGAAACTGTTGCTCTCGTAGGAGGCAATATCAGCCAGAAGTATAGAGCTATGAAATGAAGAGAAAGTCTGTTCTGTTTTCTCAGGATAACACAGAAGTTGAACTTCATTGCTCATATCTTGCCTGTTCTCACGGGCGAAGCAAAGGCTTTATAGTGATACAATCACAAGGGGAAATGCTGAACAGTAAAGTGCAGACATTTGGGACATAAAGTTAGAAAAAGTGACCTACGAGTAGATGTGTTGAACCCATACACCTTTTACATGCAATGTTCACCCCCAAGATAGCTAATGTCAATCATGCCCTGTGCTATTATGTGCTTGCAAAAAGGTGAGCTCAGGAAAAACATTTGAATTCAGAGAAAAAAATACACAAGTCAAGATCGGAAGTAAAGTCCAATTTGGTGATGAGGACTTGCCAAATTAAGTTCCTATGAGACAAAGAAGAAGCAACACCTGCATTCAGAGACTCACAGTGAAAGAGTGGCTGCCTGGGCTAATATGAAAACTTCAGGAGATCAATAACCATGGAAACCTCAGTAAAAGGAATGCATCTTCAATAAAATTTAGGAAAGAGAAGAAGAAATCATAACTGGAGAACCTTTCAGAGGCAAAAATACATGTACTTCTTTCCTCAGAGATGCTTGTAGAACAAACAGGTTTTATTTTTAAACAAAATATGTTCTTATTGGCATCTATGGGAAACTAGTGGAAAGACTGTATAATATCTTTTATACAGTTGTCACATATCTGCATTTATGAAGGCCTTGGTTTTAGAAGCTTTTGAACAAATTCACTCTCAGTTTTCACTTAAACAAGAACTAAGAAATAATCTGCCTTCCTCACTTCTGTCAATAGCTCCAAAAACAATAAAAGCCATCTAAAAGTAAGTAGCTCTGGAAGACTACAGCATGCCTTTCTAGCTTGTATTTAATATGTATTGTACTGTCCCTTATTAAGAGCCAAATTTGTATTAGTGCTGTTCAAATATGACTCTTACTTCTATACTCAGTGAAGACTGTGAAGGACACTGTCAGAAACTACAGGTAAATAGTAGTGGGGAAAAGGCCAGCTCTCTGCATCAGTTAATGAATAAAGCTCAGGGAGCAACAAAAGAAACAATGCATCCATCACTGCTAAAATTTAACTCTGTAACTTACCTTTCAATAAAAATTCATAACAAGGACAATAAAAATGGCAACAGAGGAACATTCTTGCCCTTTCTGTATTGGCACTACCTTCTGTTTGTTCAGCAGTCATGTGCATCCAGCCAAGACCAGTAAGTTCACTTTCCTTCTGTTATGATCTGAACCAGATATAAACTGTAAGGTAGAACTCTGCACTAAACTTTTGCTTTATCATTGAAATCTTTAAGCCTTACAATATTTGTTAAAGAACAACAGATAAGATTCTGTTTGCCAGGCATTTTTCAGGTAGTAACTGGATTAAATAAATTTGTTCAGAAACTGATGTCTTCAGTGTCTGCTGATCAGTGAGTGTTCTTCTGAATAGCTGTTCCCCACCTGGGGAGGAAACCTTGCACTGTCCCATTAGTGCCCTATGTAAAAAAAAAAAACAAAAAGACATTAATGACAAGCCAGGTTGCAGAAAGTCACAATCCACTTACTGAGGATTGTAAAAATAAACTAAACTCTCCACATTCATTACTGCATTACTACAGTTATGTTACCAATAACATCGTTAATCTCCCACAACACTCCATAAAGATGCAGCTTTACCTTCCACTAAGTGTTCATCTCACAGAGATGGTAAGCTTTTCATCATCTTCACCCCTCACACTGAGGGTATTTACTTTATACAGATGTACAGAGGGAGATGTCAGGAAGGGGTCTCAAAATTCCTATCTCCCAGGTCTTTGTCAAAGGAGCTCACAGTTAACATGATTATAGTTAGCAAGCTCTGTGTCTTCTGTGTTCCCATCATAGAATCTATTTTCATACAAATCTGAAGTCAACTGGTTATGTCTCTGTATAGTGGGGTCACTGTAGGTTGAGAAGAATACAGTCTCTTTGAAAAGTGTGTATAACTGAGCTACATGTGCTGAGTCTGGTTTGTATAATTAAGTACTTTCTGGCCCATTAATACCTGTACTGTTGGATGCAGACTTAGGCTGTTGCTAAAGGGATCTGTATATTTTGGAATAGAGGACAAGTACCTATACCATTTCAGTTGAATCAATGTGACAAGTGCAAATTGCAGCAGCCACAAGGTGTTTAGGTTGGAGCCCAATCTAATGGGTCGTAAAGTCTGTGCCTTGCTAGAGCAGTTTACTGAAGGCAAACCGGGGGAACATGGTTAACTTGCCCTATTTCATGGTATTGTATAGATCTCTCTCATTTCTCTAAAACCTGCAACTCGTGGTATTTTCTTTCAGTTCTCTTTGCCTGTCTTGATTCTTGGAATGAGCCACACACGTGCCCCTAGGGAACCAACAGTGCTGAACAGCTTTCTCATCTTCCCCTACCTGTCCTCACACCGATGCATCCAAAGAACATCTTTATTTTCTACAGTGGAAGTCTGGGAAATGAGCTGTGCCTTCTTCAACAGTACTTGGATGGGTCAAAAGTTCATATGCAAGAGCATACTTTGACTGCCATCTTCTTTCTCCTGGAGAGAATGCCTCATTCCACAGGGATTCTGGTGGCGTCAACTGCATACTTTGGATGCCTGCTACATACAGAAATCTGTAGATTGGCCACACACTGCTACATTCACAGATTAGAAATGGTTTCCATTTTTGCAGAACAGTCTTTCAATTACTCATTAATTTGGGCTCCATGATCCACTTTCCTGCATGGTCTGTACTTACCAATCCAATCTGTGGGTCAAAGGAAGCTGTTTCCTTGTAAGCAGAGTTTGTTAGTACAAATTCTTCATATTTATTTACTTACATCTTATTGACATCTACTTACTCTTACTGACATCTTCAAGACCTTGAAGAGAAATTGAGCCTGAGAAGGTAGAGAGGTAGTCTGGGACCTTTCTTACAACAGATGTGATGTCAAAGTGCACCAGCAAAAAAGTCTCATTAAGATGCCCCATCCTGGCACCTGCCACGTGGCAGGTATTGTGAATAAGAGAATGCAGACCCTGTTTAAATTTAAGGAACTTCTTACCTGCTTGGAGAAAGCATGCAAAAGAATTTTAGGACTAGTCTTGTGCTCCATGAAGAAAAAAGTCCTTGTGGTTATGATGTATGGAAATTACCCTCATTTATCAAGACAAGGGCTGTAAGGTTTTTGCATTTTAAGGATTGCTCTTATCAGTATCCCATGTGCCTAAATCTTGGAGAGCAATCATGAATATGCAGGATGCTGGGTTTAGTTAGCAAACTAACTTCATTTATGTGATCCACTCCTGGCTTGTTTGCTCAAGGGAATGTGAGTTAGCTGTTATTCAACACTGAGGACCATTACTGTTAACACTTATGAGATGTGTAAAATAAGTATAACGATTTCTTGCTTCACTTCTTAAAATTTTAATATCTCCTTAGTAAGTCTGAATAAAACTCTAATGCCTAATTAAACCCAGGTTTGTTTCACTAGTATGCTATAAACAAAAAGAGCAACAAGTGTCTAGACAGGTAGGCAGCCTTTATAGTAAACAGTTCAGCTTAGGAGGAGATGTTCATGTTTTTCTTTCAGCAGAGAAAATGGCAAACACAAAACCCCACACCCACCCACCCACCCACCCTTTGCCAGAGTCCTTAATGTTGTCAGGGCCTTCCCCTGAAAAAGCATACAAGATTGTAGCCTCCATTTTATTGCTATTTGCATGGCAATTAGTAAACCTGAAGCTGCCTTATGGCCCTGGCTGCCCATTCTTTTCCAGATGGACTTGAATTATATGCAGCAATTTTTTCTGCCTAATTTCTCAGAGACTCATGCTACAAAGATTCTTCAACTCATGTGGACCCCCACTGATTAGTTAGCATCTGAGCACCTTCCTAAAGCACTTCCTTAAAAGATTTTAACCTTCCTTTTGAAGTCCATGAAAATTTATTCCAGTCAAGCTCATGGAAGAATGTGAACAACTGGACAAGACTGACATGCAGAAAAAAAGGCAAGTCAGTCATCTACAGTTGTTAGAAAAAGATGCTTGCTTTTCAGATAAGTTTGAGAACCACCTTCATGAGATGTCAACCTGTACAAGTGAAACTGAGGGTGACAGGATAGGCTCTATCTCCACGCAGGTTCTCCAAGTGCTGTGTGGCACCTAATAGGAGAATTTCAACTTTAGAAATTTTGACAATACACTTGTTTGTCCCTCTAGATCTTTCTTTATACTTTTTAGCAGCAAAAATGTTTTCTCTGTGATAAATACATCAGCTCGAAGCCCAACTAAAATGAAGATTCTCCGAATGATACAACCCTACACAAGCTCCTCTCTAGCAGGTGATCCTTACATCAACTGTCATACCCACCCTGAGGCAGAGTGCAGCTTTTCCTAGGAAAAAGGTCAGAATCTGTACACTCAGTTTTCTGTTTTAAGCAGGCCTAGCATACTACAGAAACACTCAATTTCTCTTGAGATCTTCCACTCAATAGTACTGGTTTGTATATTTATTTGTACATAGACAACCCTTAAAGAACACACATCCCAGGCTTGCAGTATCTCTTCCACCTAGAAATGGTATGATCCTCACACAAACTAAAATGTAAATAACATGGGAGCAAACACCAGCCTCCCAGTGCCAACAAGAAATCACCAGTCCCTGTCCTCAGGCTGCCTCCCCAGCCGCACTCTGTTCCCATTAGTGAACAACGAAGCCCTGGCTTCTCCCAGCAGTACGGAATGGCTCCTGAATGCATTCACAAACACAGAGATTTGCCAGTTCCAGGGCACAGATTCCAGCTCTTTTGGGCCAAAGGCATGCTTCAGTTTGCAGTCTCATTAGAGAAGTGACTGTGTGAACATACTGGCGCTCAAGGCTTCTCAGTAAACATTAAAATTATCCACAAGTGCCCTCACTTAGCAATGTTCATCCCAGAGATGAACATACTCTCAGATAGGGCCAGCTTCAGCTGTCAGTGCAGCCCACTATATTTTTCTATTGCATACTTGACTGCTTCCCAAAACTCCTTGGTCACAGAATGTCATCATGAGTGTCCTCAGCTTTCCAGGAGACTTTCCAGGCCCTCACCCAGCCTGTGCTAGGACATTTGGACCAAATTTACTACTCTAAATTGATGTTGTTGCATTACTGCAGATCAGGCATCATGCAGTGAATACAGTGGTGAGGCTAGCAGTGATTAAAATGCTCAATAACACTAATTGCATGGGTAAACGTTTCTTTAACATGGACAAGGCTAAACAACCAAATTAAAATGTAGGTGATTATAAATACTCTGGAGTCTTGTCTATGCATAAAGAGACATCCTGATGGGTCTGGGAAAAAGGCAGTGAGGAGCAGTGTGGGCAGCTTAAGAGGGTTTTTGCTTTGTTATTTTCCTTTCTATGACAATTTTGTATTATTGTTTATTTTTATTTTAATTATTAAACTGTTCTTATCTCAACCCATGGATTTTCTCACTTTTACCTTTCCAGTTCTCTTCCCCATTCTGCTGGTGGGGAGTGAGTGAGTGGCTGTGTGGTGGTGGATTGTTGGCTGGGGTTAAACCACGACAGGCTGTTAGATTAAATTGGCTTTTTCAGATTGATGCAGCTTTATGTCTGAAGATAAAGCTGGTGTTCTCCAGTTCAACTTACATCTGTGCACATGGATACAAACTAAATGGGTGTTGCTAGTAAAAGGAGATTTAAATTCAAACAAATAACCATCAGGAAGGTCATGCTGATTTCATTATGGGAATTTGAACTTCCATTGATGTGTTAAACTGGTAAAACTTTCCCAAGCAGACAAGCTCTCTCTAAAGAAGAGAAGACCTAGTTCTTCCGAATTTCGTAACAGGGGGTAATGCATTGCACTCTGCCAAAGCTTTCCAGCAGTAGGAAGAAATGTCCATCGGTTTCTGCCAGTCCACCTCTGAAGCTGTGTTTGTGTTGCTAGCTGCCTAGGCATGAGATTGTTGTCCCTCTGTCATGGTGTTTGACAGAATAGTTATGGATCAGAAAAGAGCCACATCAAAATGCAGCGGGTGGGGACATGCTGCTGAGCACAGCTGCCCCATGCTTGTGTTGCTTCCAGGGAGTACAGCTTGGGGCCACAGACAGAGACTTCCCTGAAATTGTGACTATTCCTGCCCTGAATCTGGGAGGGAATGCTTTACCCCAGCCTGCCTGGGCACACAGACAGGTTGTTGTAGTCAGCTCCCCATGACTGATGTCTGTGCTCAGTGGCAAGTCTGCTCATTTGCTTAAACCTGAAAGAAGTTCCTGTGCACAACAAACTGTGCTCACCTAGAGCACTGGCTTCAAGGCGACCCTCTGAGGAACAGGTATGCCTTACTCATCCCCTGCTCGCCAGAGCTGTGCTGCCAAGTCTGAACACCCCTTGATGGGCAGACACAGAAACTGAAGTCATTTGGTCCAGTCATGAATCCTCCTGGACTTCCCCTCTGGGTTACTCATGCAGTCAGAGCAGGATAGCAGAACACACTGGAGAAAAACTCATTGCAGTGACAGCGAAGGGCAAAGAGAGCGGCTCTGTACCTTTCTTGGCCGCTGATCTGAATCCACAGGACATGCAAGGTCTAGCCATGGCTCTGCCTCCCCCGCTGCAAGCAAGCTGATGAAGAGAGGAATACAGGGACCAAATTGTGTCTTTCAAGGCAAACTAGAGGCAGGTAACAAAGAGGTTTGAGGGAAATGACAGACAGATAAGGCAGTCATCAGCCCTCTGCAGTTGCTTCATAAAGAATATAATCAGTGTGGAATGATCTACAGCAAAGAGAAAAATGGAACAATAAAATTTTTGGAAACCTGCATGCTCTAGGGTTCACTTTTAACCCTAAACTGGAGATAAAAGAAGTGTGTGAAATGTTTGAAGAGGAGCTGAAAAAGAGTTTCAGATGAAACAGATGCTCTGAGATCTGGGGTGCCTACTGTTATAAAAATCTCAGGAACATACTGCAGTGAGACCTCTGATGCAGCTATCATGAATATAATTCGCTGTTGCTTGAGCACTGAGTTGAATTAGTTCACCTCAGGTGAGCTGAGGGACAGGAAAGAAATGCCTGCTGCCTTCTATATCGTGTTTCATTTAAGGCGTTTACACATTCAAGACTATGACAGACTAGTGCCTGTGATGCCAGCTCTGTAACTGGTCTGCACTGCTATAAATTACTCCTGCAAGAAAGGATGCAGCATAAAAATGTGATGATATAAATGCTTTGCTGTTTGTTTCTCAGGGCTGCCTGTTCACTTTTCTGTGCTAAGGCCACTTACCCTCTTCCACACAATCTGCATCGTGTCCCTGGCTCCTAGGGCAAAGCAGGCACACATGCTGGTTTGGCACTTGCTACCCTCCATCAACCACTTTGCCTGCTTTCTCACTTTGGCACGTGCTGGCCTATATTCCTCCTATTAATGCTGTTATTTGCTAATGCCATTAATACCATCTTCTCCCCCTTTCTGCCCAAAGATGTTTACTGAAAATAATTCTTTTGGAAGACATGTTTCTCCTTAGTAGCTAGGATGTTCTTTGAAGAACATTTAAAAGAAATCCTTTGCCCTCTAATGTCTTCAGCTACGTCTCTGTGCTCAGGGAAAATTGCTAGCAGTGTTCCAGAGCCAATTCCTGGCAATTCAGGAGGCTCACAGAGGCAAGCAAGGCTTCTACACAAGAAGCAGCCTGTATCTTTCTTTGTTAGAGCCTGTGACTGGTTGTTGTTACTCCAATGATTTTTGCTGTGTTGCTGTTCTATGTAATATCTGCATTGCTAGGACTTGGTGCTTTGGGATTCACAGGTACTCCAAATTTTTCAGGCTTGTCTTTAATTCTGGAGTTGCAATGAATGCTTATTGTGCCTGAGAAACAGAAAATGGGATTCTGTCAAATTTCAGTATTTGAATTTATGAACTTAACCAAAATTGGCTGCAGACCTGTCATTGCAATGCATCCCACTGCATAAAATGATTGCAAACTTCTCCATGCAACCCTGCTCCATGAGTATATGTATGTGCATGACACTGAATCCTTTATTACTTACCAAAAACACATCAATATTTTATTAATAAGTACACATTGATTTTTACTGAGAACATAAAGATTTACGGAAGGAGGCAGGGCTGTGTGGCAGAAACTACGACAGCAGTTTCTAAAAAAAAAAATCTATGAAATATTTTACATTTGAAATATAGAAAAAAAATCCATTCAAAGTGAATCCAAATAGACAGTTCTTCATGGAAAATAGATTGCTTCTGGTATCGAGAACAGGTGAATCTTAATAGTTTGCAACAGAATGAGACTCTTTGTCCGAATTTGAGCATAAGTGACTTCCTTTTATTTTATGGAGATATTCAAGGAGGCTCTCAGTGGAGCAAACAGAGTACAGGCTAAACATCTGCGCAACAGCCCTGAGGCAAAAGGACGACACTAAGCAAATGGGGAGATGTAGCCCTATCAGGCGGACAAGAACACCCTGCTATTGTTTGCTGTAGGAAAAAGTATGCTCAGAGTGAACTGATTTGGGTCTGCTGGTAAGAGCAAGAAGCAGAAGCTGTAATAAGGACAACCTGGAGGGTTCCCTGTCTATGACACACCACCTGGAACTAGGGATTGTAGCAGTGACCGGGAAGTATTTATTTTCCAGTGTCAGTCTACTTTTACCCTGACACACACAAGATGAATATTGGGACTGATTTAGAAATTGTGGTATAGCAAGCACCCCAGCAGACAGCTCATGCTGAGGAAATGCCCAGCCTTAATTCTCAATGACATCATGCTCAACAATTGTCATGAGCAAGTAGGAAAACGCCGCACAGACACATCGTATATCCTAGATAATATGGAAGGAATATTACCTACAGCACCAGAAGAACAAATTTGGTCCACACAGCCAATTTTCTCCTGTACTGTATGTATTCATAAACCCTGCAGAATACTTGGACTGTGGCTATGTGGCTATGTGTGCTTCTGTTCATGTGTGGGCTGTACAAAAGGGACTTAATGTGTTTGATGTGCCAGAGCTATTTACTGGAAAGGTCCTATAGTTTGGCAAGGGGAAGAGAGCAAGAACTGGAATAGTTTTAGAGAAGAAATATGCCAAACTGAGAAAGTTCTGGTGATTTTATTTGTAGCTCTTAATAATTAGCTGTTTCTATCTTTACAATTAATTCTTTGTCAGTATTACTACAAATGCCTTCAATTTCCTCACTGTCCCCCGATGGACTCTAGCTCATTAATATGCAGCTTTAAGCAAGTATCGGAGCTGTCATGCATTTCAAATCTCCCTGAGGAAGCTTTTTAAAATTGTAAGTAAGACCTGATACTGAGACTTATTAGCACGAAACCTGGAAACAAAGCTTCTGTGCAGGCAGTGATGACTCTTCAAGTTACAGTTGCTGTCACCTTTTTTATCCTGAAATTTATTATAAATGTGAATACCTCCAAGCACTTCTTTGATGCAGCTAACATTTCCAGCTCTTCTAAACTCCTGTTTGTGGATAGAACTGGGCTTGTGCCAGCATCTCAGATTTGAGTGATGAAGCTGAACTTCTAGGTCAGATTTAATTGCACTCACTCTGAGGAATACTCAGAAGAAATCCACTGAAGGCAGCAGAGGGATAGTACCCCATGGCAAACATACTGTGATGTGATGGAGAAACTGGAAGGTTTTATACTTGCTAAAAGACAGGTCATAACAGTCCACAGATGTGTCATACCTAGATTGAGATCAAAATCCAGCCACAATGCTTTGAGACCAGCTTTGGCTTGAACCTCTGACACTTAAACCTGCATCCAAGGGCTTTGGCTCTTGTCCACTTACCTAGAAATGTCTGAACAGCCCCATTTCTTTAGCTCTGTCTCAAATTAAGAACAACAATCAGTCTAATTTCTGAACTGCTAGCATAAATGATTTACTAGGACTAAGGTTAAGGCAGATTCCCATGACTCCCGACTACAATGACAGAAGAAATGTATGAACTCGAAATTGAGAGCTGTGGAGCTGCCTGCCAATGGCATGTTGGTGATTCTGCTAGCTAATCATCTTTCATTAGTGACATATGGAGTGTAAGGTTTTTGTAAGAGGAAACCAAACCAACTTCCACATTAGAGAGCCTAAAGAGAGGGAAAAAGCCATACCTTAATGCTTCTCAGAGACAAAACTGTTAACCCAGAGAAAGGGTTCTTAGCAGAGGTTCTTGCTGGAGTGATTCTATAGTGTGCCATACTTTGTCCAGCACAAAATAACAACAACGGGAAAGATTTTAGCAGCAAAATACCTCAAACTAGAAAATTTGGAATATCTCTCAGCTTCCAAAATTGTTCACAATTCAATAAAGTCTTTCTTGAATGACTAAAATAAGTACTGACTCCTGTCAGGAGGGAGAACTGATCCAACAGCAACAGAGCTATTGACCAACAAAGTTGCAAACCTGCAAGTTCTGAGACGTGCTCTCCAAAGGCATCTTCTTAACATTTCCCGCAAACCTGAGACACGAGGAAATGCATATTGGCTACTGAGACTCTTCAGGCTCAAGGCTCAACATTCAATTTCACCGTGTGATGAGGTCCTCGTTTCCTGGCTGGAGGTGTTCTGCCTTCTGACCAGACATGACTTTACTTCTCCACCTCAAACCAAACTCAGCCATGAGCTAAGGACCCAGAAAGCCATCCTCCTCAACATCCTGCCATATGGATGGCATCCGTTTTTGTCCTGCTGGGCTCCTCCATCTGCTCCAGCACCCCTTCAGCCCCGCTGCTGGCAGGCACCCTCCCGAAGCCATGCATTGAGTGTGTGAACCCATCTCGTTTGGGATGATGCTGGAGCCCTCACCCAGCCGGGCTCTAAAAGCCCTGGGAGGAGTTCTGCCTGTGAGGAGGCGCAGGCCTCGCAGCCGTGCCCGGAGGAGCCGCGGCAGGCGGGGGTTCGTTCCCCCGGCGGAGGGGCAGCGCCGCGCCCCGTCCCGGCCCCGCTGCGGGCAGCGCCGGCCGCCCCCTCCCGCTGCCGGCAGAGGGCGCGCGCCGCCC
>VZTJ01004964.1:643933-680322 GCA_013397795.1 Orthonyx spaldingii
CTGGGTCTGCGCGCGGAGCGGCGGCCGCGGTGCCGGCGGAGCTCGGTGTCCCGTCCCCCCGGGCCCGGCGTGCGGGGCGAGAGGAGTCAGCGCGCCCCTGCCCTCGGCCGCGGTCCCCGGCAGCGGACGTGGTTCGGCAGGCAGAGCCGGCAGCTGGGGAATTCAAGGTCTACCGAAAAACAAAGGAAATCTGCCAGGGCGGCACCAGAACGGCTGAGCCCAGAGAGCGAGCGGTTCGACACCGCGATGACCCCCAGTCAGCGCCGCGGGGCCGGGGGAGGCTGTGCAGCTCTGTGCCGCTGTGGGCTCGCACGGCATTTCCCTGCCTTACCTTGTCATCCCTCTCACGTCTGCCTACGGAACAAACCACGGGATCTCCGCATGCGGATTTATGTGAAACCCATTCGCATGCAACAGCAGCTGGGGTGCACCTCCTTTGTTTGCCCGTTTGTTCATCTTTTTGGGGTCACCTATGTAAATGCACAGGGCACTACGGATGCAGCCTGGCTATCTTGGATGGCATCACTCGTGTCAGCTTTAGATTAAAGCTTTCCTAACCACATTAGGAACGGCTGTTCCACTCTCAGGGTGACAATACAGGGAAGTTAAAACACAGCAGAGCATTTTACACATCTCTACTGCTCGGAAAGTATCTGTAAAGACACACAAGCACTGGGAGATTCCTTGCTCAGCGATGCAGCAGGCTGGTTTTTTTCCTCACGGCTGTTGTGGCCCGGGTACACTAGGGATGCTGGAAGGATGCATTTATATGGAAGTAACAATAGGAGGCTGGAAAGGTGGATGCAAGTCCCCTGTGTGTTCTGCCGTCTCAGCTGCATCAACCTGTCCATGTTATGATCCTATCAGGGGATCTGGCATTTAGCTCTTGATTGCCTCCATTTCTGAGAAAATTAGCAACTTGTTTTGAGGGGGAAGATTTATTAGAGATGATTTTTCTATCTACAGGATTTGAAATAAAAAAGGATATGTACATGATACACACGATCAGCAAATAGGAGTCGTAATTAGAAAGGAAAGATTAACAGAGACACAAGTCTGTAGAATTTTATTGTTAAGAGATCAATTTATTATGCCCTTGACTGCAAGTTAAATTAATACACGTAAAACTACAACATAGAAAAGAGATGCCAGTGACTATCATAAATACAGCTTGCTTTTCTTTCCTAGTTATTTAGGGAGGATTGGGAACACTTGTGAAATCATGTTCATTAAAGCCTGAATAGAGGCAACTAACCAATAACTGCGGTGGAAGCAACAAGGTTCTCCCCCCTCCTCGCACCCATCCGCCCTTTTCAAGAACGGGGGGAAATCACAGACGTCAATCAGGAAATACTGCAAAATAAAATGGACCCTCCCGGCAGCCGAGGCATCGCGCAGAGCAGCGGCGAGGCTCTGGCAGTCTGCTGGCAGCCTCCGGAGCCGCTAGCCCTGCAGCTCCGCCACTGACCGGGGAGCGCACGGGGCTCCGCAGCCCGGGTCTTCCCTTCCCTCCCTAGCAAAACTGTCAGGCACAAACGGGCAGGAGGATATTGGCTGCAAGGGGCGCGGAGGCTCCTCCCAGAGCCTGGATCCCGATATTTTTGGAGGATTTCTCTTAACTCAGTTACAAACCTTGGTGAAGGGAACAAGTTGCGGCTGTAGCGGAGGCAGAAAGCACCTCTGCTTGGGAGAGCGCGGCTCCCGCTCCTTCTTTCGCCTTCCCCAGGCTACCCTGGATGCTTCACCTCACTTGCGGATGAGAGCTCTGCTGCCTATCGGGGGGATCGCTCCTGATTTGGATGTTGCTGTTTCTGTGAAAACAAGGGTTGTAAGGGAATGAGAGGGGAGACAATGAAGAAAAACCGACCGGGAGAGAACCCCAGCCCCAAGCGTTTTCCTGAGAACTGACGGGTGTTTTGGGGCTGAGCGGTCCCGTCGGAGGCGGCGGAGGGAGGGAGCCTGCCCGCTCCGCGGGGGACTTTCCAGGACCGGCTATTCCCTTCGGATGCGGACTGGGAAACCTGTAGGAAATTCTCCCGCCGCCCTGCGAAGCCACCATGAATTCAGTGGCTGGAAATAAGGAGAGGATCGCGGTCACGGCGCGGAGCAGAAAATACGGGGTAAGTTGTCGGCGCGGGGGCGGTTCGGAGCGGCCCCGCCGCCGTGCCGGGGCTCCCGGGGCTCCCTCCCCGCGGCTGCCGGCGATCGTACCCCGGCCCCGCGCAACTTCCGCGGCGCGGCGCGGGGGCCACCGCGGGCGCGGAGCGTCCGAGCGAAACTTGCCGGTTCCACCGGGCCTCCCTGCCTGACCCGCTGCTCCTTCTCCCGCTCCAGGTGACCGAGCCCTGCTCCCCCACCAAGCCCGCCGCCCCCTTCTCCCCCGAGAGCTGGTACCGGAAGGCGTACGAGGAGTCCCGGGCGGGCGGTCGCCCGGCGCCGGAGGGAGCTGGCTCTGCGCTGGGCTCCTCCGGCACCCCGTCCCCCGGCTCCGGCACTTCTTCGCCGGGCTCCTTCACCGGCTCGCCGGGACCCGCCTCGCCCGGCATCGGCACCAGTTCGCCCGGCTCCCTGGGCGGCTCGCCGGGCTTCGGCACCGGCTCGCCGGGCTCCGGCAGCGGCGGCGGCTCCTCGCCGGGCTCGGACCGCGGCGTTTGGTGCGAGCACTGCAACGCCCGCCTGGCGGAGCTGAAGAGGCAGGCGCTGAAGCTCCTCATCCCCGGGCCCGTCAGCAGCAAGGTGAGCGCGGGGCCAGGGGAGGCGGGGGGGTCCCTGTGCCCGGAGCGGCCCCCAGCAGCCGCCGGGGCTGTCGGCCACCTGGGCTCCCCTGTGCCGGTGTCACCGCTGAGCGCTTTGGGGTTTGTGTTCTCCCCTTCTTGGTCTTGTTCCCTTTTTTTCATCCCCCCTTGCTTCATGTGGAGCAGGGTGCCTCTGTCTCCGAGGGGCTGCCTGACTTCAGGGGCATCTGTGACAGTCCTTCCAGCGCGCTTCTTTTCTCCGCCTTTCATTGTATTGACAGTGGTTCTGTGCTATTTCCTGAGCCCTTGTTTTTGTTTTTTTTTTTATCTAGTTAAGGGGAAGAGGGGGGCTGGTAGTGAGGGTGGGAATGTTACATTGGAGTCACTGGTCCCTTGCTCTTTTGCTGTCTTTGATTCCTACAGGATGGATTTACAAAACATCTTTTAGACTTGGCAGCCAACTTAGCGGTGAGGTGTGTACGTATGGTCTGATGCCACTGGTTTCTACTTCCACTGAGAGAGAAACCCTCCTGCAGCTCCGGGTTCACATGAGGCGTTGGAATGCTGTGTGAGCCCAAAGGTCACCCAGTGAGGCTGTGGCAGACCATGGCATTGAACCCAATTCTCCCAGGTGTCTTTAGCAGGAGGGTAACTTAGTGATGCTTCTCTTACAGAGAAGTGCCAGATTTTTATATTATTCCCCATAAGACTTGAAAATACTTGAAGCTGCTGGACTTGGAATGTTGGGTTGAATAATCCTGTGCCTAAAGAGGATGTAAGCATTTCTGACATTTGATCTCAGGTTTTAAGAGCTGACTGGTCCCGAATACAGTTGGAAACCTGATTTCTGCCTCTTTTGGGGTATTTGGTACCTCCAAGGGCATACTGTGAAATTTCTTGGTTTTGTTTGGCATTGTTTTTTTTTTTTCCTGTTTGTTGTGCATATAAGATTAAGACTAACAGCCCTAAATGAGTGACCAGCAGCCCTTGGCTGACCTCATACTACTAAAACAGTAAGCATTGGATTCCTCCATAGCAACCCTGTGAGCGTTTTATTGTGAATGGGTCTACAGCTTCTGGAATGTAGTACAATGCAATTTTGTTTGCCTTGTTGGGTCCAGGTACTATCAAATAATAATATTTACTCTTCCACTTCAAAGAGCTTTCATTAGTGGTTACAATAAAGAGGTATCATGGAAAAGAGCCGACTGCTGAGAAAGGGTCCCTGGTATTGCTGTTGTGTTGTACTCTCCATGATTTATTTATGTGCTCTTTGAGAGGGAGTTGGTGCTCTCATGAACAAAAGACTCACGGGCTGGTTGTTACCTTGTCTCAAGAGCTGACTTAACTGAATTATTCATGAAAAGGGAAAGGTGGAACCACCAAAATTAATAGTAAATTTAACCATTAATGCATGGTTGATTCACTGTAAAGTGGCCCTGTACCAAAATCTTGGCAAATTTCAGGGTGTGTGATTTGACAGTGATTACCAGCTGTGAGTGTAGGTGGGAAATTACTGATACAGATATGTGAGCTTCAGAATGACTGAGATTAGGGGTGGTGGGGAGGATAAAACTAACATCAAAACACAGTGTTAAATAGAAATGGACTGATTTTAGTCAAGTAAATGTTTGTGCAGGGTTCCCTTACTGCACTAGTGATTGACATTGCCTATCCTAGCCTTCCTGAGAGGTTACCCTTGTGTTTATTTGCTCTGCTGTTGAGTTAGTTCAGCTGATGGTGTTCTACAGGCCAATCTTTTTGTATCAGCAGCCTTTTAGCCTCCTTACTTATGTTCTCTTTTTCTTCTTACACCTCCTTTCCAAACCTTCCAGTTCTGTAGGAGTGCCCCTTACCCAAGTGCTATCCAATCTGCATTTAGGAGCAAGGAAGGAGGCACAAGTAAGGTGGCCTTCATGGGCATTGTTGACCCTCTGCCCTGTTTGCTATGCTTAATAGCAGGCTCAGTCCTGTTGAGGTGCTCCAGCCTTTTGCACACAACTCCTTTCTGTGGTGGGTGCTGCTGGCTGTGACTGTTTGCAGAAGCATCTCTTTCATCCTTTCTGGGTTATGACTGTTAAGAACTTTCTGGGCTTGTGATTTTTGCCTTCAACAGGTGCTGCCCAGCAGAGTGGAGCTCTGGGCTAGATGATGTGGGACACAAGCATCATGGCTGGTGCCACTGACTTCTTTGGATTGGGTGTGCTGTGGTGGTCTTGGAAGTTTGTTTTGGCTGGTGCCATGGGGTAGCCTTATCAGTGTCTGCTTTGAGAAAAGCAAGGTGTTGGCGTGGGCTCTGCTAGTTCAGTCAGGGCCTGTGAGCTGTCTCTGTGTGTGCCACAGTAACACTCTGGGGGTCCCTTCTGAGGGTGAGATGTACAGGGTGTCTCAAAAATGTGGAAACCTGTTTGTGTCTGGGCAAAACTGGCTTTAGTTTGTGTTGAGACTGGAATCTACCACACTATGTTAATGTAGCTGGCATTTTTTCAGGGTCCTGTGATCTTGTTTGCTGCTGTGGAAATAGGGGGTTTTTGAGTGTGGAATGGATCCTGCCACTGAATTAAGTGGAAGGAGGAGCAGATCATATTCCTGATTCTGGGTATTCCCTCCGAACTTGCAAAGCATTGTACAACTCAAGGCTGTGGTGTCCATAGGACACAACTAATTGGTGATACGCCTTTCTTAGAACTATTAAATGAAGCATTGAAAATGTATCTGCTATCTTGTAGTCAATCAGGTCTGGCATATATTTTGTGTTGTTGCTGTTAAAGACAGCCTAGAAATTTCTATGGTATTGTAAGTACGGTCTGTGGCACCTGTTTCCCATTATGCTGTGTTTAGAAATGCTTATGATCTGGGATGGTGTGTGTTGCAGAACAAGCAGAATGTGAGAGTATCTATGTTTTAATGTGTATCTGGTAGCAGATATTGGAATCTGCAGTAACTTATCCAAATGTGAATCTACATGGATGTTTTTGACAGTGTGCAGTCATGTAAAGGTTTGTGTATGTCTGTCAAATGTAATAGTATATTTAATTGCTTCATAAACAGACCAGGCTTTATGCATGAAGCTATGTACTGAAGCTCTTCATTTGATTGAGAAAAAGCCACACTTAACCCAGAGCAAACTGCTTCTGACTAGGTCATTGTTAGTGTTTAGGTGTTTAGCTTTCTGTTTTAAATAGAAACATTCTCTCCTAATACATCAACAGGATGGAAACTTTGGGGTTTTTTGTGTGGGTTTTTTTTTTTTTTTTTTTTTTTTTTTTGATGAGGCACAAAGGTAAAGAATACATAATTATAGTTACATTAATTTATTTTAACCCTTTAAAATGCCAAGTTCCCTGCCAATAGCAAAAAGAATAGTGCTAAAAGCTTATTGTTTCTTTTTCCTCTTCTTGTGATACAGATGTGACTTAATGATGTTCAGCAATTATGTGCATAGAAGGGGTTATATTTTATGAGAATTAAATCTTATTGTAACCCCCAAGCAAAGTAGGCCTGTGGGAATTGACTAGCACAGGTGGTTGATAGAGTTGCACACTGCAGTTTGTGACTGAGGGAATCTTGGAGCTCTTGGTGCCTGTTGTTTGTGGGGTTTATGTTGCATGATGATAAAGATTGTCTCAAATTACTAATGCAGAATTTTTTTATGCTAAGATTTTTCTTAGCCTATATTTTTAGGGGGACATCAGACAAAGTTCTAACATAGAAGTTTATTGGGTAAATCATACTCCCTATTTATCAAAATTTGTGTGAAATCCGTTTGCTTTGAATTCAAACCTGTGGTATCACCTGTCTTCAATGAACACCAACCTCACAGGCATCTAACAATTGAAGAGTTGCTATATTGATGTGTAACAAATTATATTGTGGGTTAATAACCAATTGGATGCTAATAAATATGCTCACAAGCTGGTGGTTATAAATTTGTTGATAGGGGTTCCAATATCCTGAATACAACCTTTAAACTGAGGTTATTTGAATGTGTAGACTTGAATTGCTGCTTGGGCATATTGTGATTGGGTCATGAAGTAAGGATACTACTATAAATGGTAAAGATGTATAGCACTGATGTTGTTAGGTGGTTTATATTGTGGACTTTCCCATACCTAAAAAGTCTGTGCTTCTGAGTATAAGAGTTGGGTAAAATCTGAGCATAGTCTTTTCCTTCCCTCTGAGCACAAGAGAGAAGGAAAGGATGTACATTCAGGGTACAGTTTTGTTTTGTTTTTTTTTTTTTTTCACCAATTTACTGGCACTATCTCATTTTTTTGCCAGCATATTGTTGAATTAGTCTTCTCTTTCAGGAGTGTTTAGTGGTCAAAGACTTGACTCATAATTATTAATAATGAAGAAAGCCCTGAAGCTGATATGATGAAAAATAAGTTTCTGTTAGCTGGTAGCTGCTTTAGAAGCATTCCCAGTAGAGACAGGACAGTAATGAACCCTTCCTCAAAGCTTAGCAAGTGGCAGAATAATGGAATTTCATTTCCGTCCGGACCTTTAATTTGTGAACAAGCACAGTCAGTCTGTATGGTGACTTAATTCACTGTGCAAAAAAATCTCAGGCACCTAATCATTTCATCCCAACTCATTGTAATGCAGATAGGATTATTGCATTAGAAATGTGATTTTAAATGGCCCGAGGCAATAATTTGTCAGCATTTGGGGGGATTAACTCCATTAAAGTTTAGGCAACAACAACCATTCTTTTGTGTTGCATCACAGGTCACAATACCAAACATTTAGCATAACTCATCTGCGAATTTTCTTACAATTGTCTGCTTCCTGGCAAGTTGGGAAACCGAGCTACTTTGCTTGCACTGGAATTACAGCTGCTTGCAGAGGTCTAGAGGAGACAAACGGATATGTCTTTACTGCTGATGAATTAATGTAAGCCCTTTTCTAGGAGCGGCTGGAAGTCTTGCTGCTGCAATCTGCAGTGTCAACATGTGAAATGATATAACTATTTCTTTTGAGATTGCAAATGTCTTTGAGGTAAGGGTGAAGATGCTGTGTGGTAAAGACTGCTCTTTAGGAAGCTGTCAAAACCATTAGCTCTGCAGCTTTCTCTATGGAATGAAAAAGGCTTGTCATTACTAAGTGCCTTGGAAATTAGAAACTGGCCTATGGTTATATTCCGTGAATTGAAACTATAGTCTTTCGTATCAGAAAAGAAAATACTTTTAGACCATAGGCAGAACTGTTGAGGACAAAGAGGGAAGTATTGATGAAGTAAATCTCTAGGGAGGAGAAAATTTTTTTCTTTTTTTTTTTACAAAGGCTTGGCTGTGCATCTGAAAACATTGTGTTCAGAAATACAGAGTCAGTGCTGAGTCTGTAACTGGTCTCTTCATGCTGGGCTGTTATTAAGCAACAAAATGTCTTCAAGGTGCTTTATGCATGCCACGAATGCTGCACCGATGCCCAAAATCACCTTGTATCTTCAGATGGTCTTATATTTCCTTAGAAGTAAGTGTTGCAACATCCATAGAAGTCTTGTGTAATAAGTACAGGACTTTGGTGTATAGTTTTCTGAGAAGGAACAAGGATTGTCCATCTGAGTTCGCCAGACAGTGTTTGAAAAAATGTCACACATTACCAGTGTGGGCCATGGGCATGTAATGGGAGTCACGCTGGCATCAGCAGATTATTAGAACATTGCAGGCTGAAAGACACGGCGGTTTTGCCACATCAGCAGCACATAGCCTTTGACATCATATAATTGGGGTGCTTCCAAGCACTGAACCTGCAACCCGCCACCACAATAAACTTGACTGTGATGCTCTACATAATGATGTAGTCAGAACTGCAGCATTTTGTGACATGAGGTCCACACGTCAAAAGCACGAGAGATGTTCTAAGTTAAATTGCTAGCTTACATCTTACTAGAGTCATCTGTGACCTGAGAGGCATTGATGTTGTTAAAATGGAGGAACACAAGCATACGCCTTCCCCTCCTGCCACTGAATAAATAATCCCTAGCCCACAGTATCCGTTGTTGAAGTTGCAATTCAAGAAGTATCCCAGCTGTAGAAAAGCAGATTGTTTATCAGGATGTTGTTACAAACTACATCTTGCTGAATTCAAATTAAACATACAAAGTAGTATCCTAAGAGCAGAAAGTTTAGAAATGTCTTTCACAGTCTGTCCCAGTATTGCATCAAATTTTCAATGCACTGTGACACTGATGGAAGTCCCAATTAAAGTACTGCTCCTCTAGAAAGCAGTGGTAAAGTAATAACAGCAAGTAGTCTGCTGTGGTCACACGTTGGAACGCTGCCTTTGTCCAGAAGCTTCAGCTTGCACGTTTGAAAGGCATGGCAATATTTCATGCAACGCTTCCTGTTAATACGGGGTGGTTATTGGAGCTAGGTTGTTTTAGGTAATCATACCATGGCTTCATCATAATTTGTGGGTTTATGGAATTCAAATCCCCAATGACTTGTGTTGCCCATTTTTATTTTCATTTTCTTTCTGTGCAATTGTCCTACATTAAATCAGGTTTGTTTTCTTTTTCATAGCTATGAGCATAGTGAAGCTGCTAAGAATTGTGTTTGGCTTTGAAACCTGAAATACATAATCAGATTTGGTACAGATCAGACTTTTTTGTGCAGTAGTAATATCTTGTACAATCTACAACCAGGACAGGTATTTGCTAACGCTTCTTTTCCCCGCACTCTCCTCTTTAGAAAATTTTACAGTATAGCTTAGTAATATTTTGATGAGAGAGTGTTTGGAGTTTCTTTAAGTAAAAAGAGACCAACACAAGACACTTCATAGAGCAGGGGAAAGTTGACTGAACTGTTCTGAACTTGTCATGAAGCCTGTTGGAAATGCTCTGCAAGGAATATCAGAAATTGAAAACTCTTTCCCTTGTATAACATGAGCTATTGCTTCAGTCTGGATCTGAACCTTGTCAGTCTATTGACTTACATGAAATTGACCTTAGTGTGGGCATTTGGACTTCAGGAAAATCAGTAGGATTTAATTTAGGCCACAGCTCTGTGTATGATATGGCTCTAACTGGGGAATACTTGCATGCATTCAAAGCAGGAGGCATGCTGTTCAGGCTGAGTGGGTCTAAGATGTCCTTGCCCCTTGTGGGCTTCCCATGTGCCTTTCCTTTGTCCTTTCCATATGAAGGTCATAAGCTAGCATCACCGCAGATCTCCTGTGCAAATACACAGTGATTGCTCCCCGCCTTAGTTCTTATAAAAATGATAGATAGTTCAAACACTTCCAATAATGCTTCTTTCTAAACTCGGATCCTTTTGATCAGGGAGTGACTAGATGTGCTATTACAACAGCAGATGCAAGGAGCCAGTGATCTCTGAGAAAGCTACTGATGAGAGCAGCACAATGCATCCAACCGTAGCCTCCATTGTAACTGGAGTACAGAATGTAGGGATTACTTTTTAATTACTTCACAAAAGAGACAGTAAAAGAAAATATGGTACCAGCTATACAAAAGAATCAGTCTTAAGGAGTTGGTATGTTCAATTGCAGCTTGAATTTATTGTCATGATGTCAGAATTAAATTTATTTTATTTAAAATAATACAGTGTAGTAAAAACTACTTACTATTCCAGCATTGGTATACTTCTTAAAAATTATTTTTGTCTTCAACTGTGTTTATTTTTGTCTGTTATGGTTTAACCCCAGGCAGCCACTTGCTCTCTCCCCCGCCAGTGGGGCTGGGGAGAGAATGGGAAGGGTGAAAGTGAGAAAACTTGTGGGTTGAGATAAAGACAGTTTAATAGGGAAAGCAAAAGCCATGCACACAAGCAAAGCAAAACAAGGAATTAATTCACCACTTCCTGTGGGCAGGGAGGTGTTTAGCCATCTCCAGGAGAGCAGGGCCCCATCACATGTAACAGGGACTTGGGAAGAAAAACACCATCATTCCACTTGTGTTCAGCACAAAATGCTGTCCAAAACATAGCCCCATACCAGCCACTGGGAAGAAAATTAACTCTACCTCAGCTGAAACCAGCACATTGTCACTGGGACCTTCTGTTCAATCTGTATGATTAAGTCACATAGTATGTGGTTGATCTTGAATTTCTTGTATATTATAAAACATTTTCTGGTAGGAAAGAGAAAAAACTTCATTCTGAAGAAATTTCAGACTGGTTTCCTCTTCTCAGCTTTCCTCTGAAACTGTATTTGGTAGTAGTGTTAGTGGGTTTAAAGATAATAAATTTCCAGGGAAATTCTGCTCAAGAGACCTGAGGGAACCAATGGTGTATTAAACTGGATTTTGTTTGCAATTCACCATGAAAACAAAAGACTTTCCTCAGAAGGAACTGGATATAAGCAGTTTAGATAAAGCATTTGTTAATGTAAGATTTTTGTATTGCATGTTTGAAGTTGTCACACCTTCCTCTTAAACAAAGAAGGGCTGAGTCTGCTCACTTTGTTGCCCTCCAAATAGGAGAACTTAACTTACAGACCACATGGTATCTGTTTTGTTAGTGTCTGGTCAATGATCTTATTCAATAGATTTGATGGTTTAGGAAAAAAGCATCAAATGCCTTTGAAAAATTACTTTGTTCTAGTAAAAAGTATATTCCAAGCCAAATTGAGTGTGCGTCTGGAAAACACTTTAAATTTCTTGCTGGTGGTATGTGTCAAAGGAACTGTGTATACTGAATGTAGGATATCTGTATCCAGTGCAATATGATTTGTGTAAAATATCCATCTAGCTCTAGGAAAGCTAGTTTCCTTTTCTGTAGGAAAATTTTAAATTGGGAATACAGTCTGTGTTTTGCCTTCCAAATTACCTTCAAGTTTAACTTGCTTTATTTGTACTAGTTTCTTACAAATGTGTTTTGACCTGTGGATTTTCTATATTAATAGCAAGCCTTTACTCTAACTTATATTTCCCTGTGCTCCCTAAATCATATATACTTGGACATGATAATTTACTTGCACCTGAGTATTCACAACAGCTTCTCTATTCCATGGACTTGCACTGGAACAAAATTCTACTCACATGAATGTTTGGGGAAAACCAAATGAAAGGAAACTTTGATATCTCCCACCGTAAATATTTTCTTTTCCTGAAGAAAAAGTGAAATTTCACAGTGGTTTGAGGGTTTCAACTTTGTTCAGAACTGTCTGAGCAGAACTGCCTCAGGATGGAGTTAATTTTCCCCAAGTTGTGTGTGTTTCATTCCCTCTTTCTCTACCGTCCTGAAAACTGACAGAAGATGAATGAGGATTCAGCAATACAAACCCTCAGTTTCTGTGGGCCTCTGTGTTGTTCTGGTGGGAATTGCCCATTCCTTTCATCACAGGTGTACTTGAAGATATGAGAGAGAGTCCTGCAGTGCTGAAGAAGGTGGTTGCTTGGAGTCCATTATTAAAAGCAGGACAGAACTGGCCTCTGCATGTTTCTGTCCTGGCTCCTGCAAGTCACCTGGTCAAACTCCTGTCTTACCAATGCCAAACTCAAACTTTATTATGCTGAAGTTATTCAGGAGAGCAGACTTCTGCCTGCTAACTGATTGTCTGGATGATTACATGCTACTATTTCAATTGGACAGTTTTATTTTTCTGTGCCTCTTGGCTACATGAACCTCTGACCTGTTAAGTGCCAAATGCTGGAAGAATTACCCATTTACTCCATCCACCTGATGGACTCCAGCAGAAAGCCTAGTGGGCAATAAGGCAGCCTTGGCTTTAAGCATGTGCTGAACAGTGAGAATAGAAGTCATTACTCTTCATTTCTCTATTAGTTTCACTACTCAGTTAATAGTGATGGGCAAAGAAAAGCATTAATATCCTATTCAGCAGCCAAATGCACCAAAGTGGGAGTTGTGACTCGTGTGTTTTCCTCTTTTCTAATGGTATCATTAAAATTTAACAAGTCCTCTAGATCATGTTAGTATTCCCAGGGTTAATATGCTGAGATTGCTGGCAGCATTCCCACAGGAAGAGTTAACAGTGGCTGAGGCTGTGTGGCTGGCATTTGTTACTCAGAGGGAGGTGTTGGGACTGGAGAAGCCCTGGCACCAGAAAGGCTCCTCTGGTGACAGGCGGCATTTACAATACACATACATATTCTTTGCTATTTACCTCTCCCTTTTCACTCCCTCCTTGCTTTTCTCTCCCCATTATCCCTAAAGCTGTCAGTTCACTCATCTGCTGTTAGATTTTTAATGGAAATTCTTGACAATAAGCCTGCATACGTGTGAACCTAGCAGGAAGGCATACAAGTGTGCTGGTCGGTGTGTCAGATTTAAGCAATTGTTAGACCATAGATGTCTCTTACTGGAGGTCGAGAAGGCTAACAAAGTGGGAGATGCAATTAAAATGGTATTTGTTAGAAAGGAATAGCTAGCTGTCTGGGCAGACTGAACATGGGGAAATGACGGGAAGCTGGAAGGCCTTTAATGATGGCTTTGTAAGCAGTTCTGCAGCATGGGTGGTAAGGCTAAATCCAAAGCTGTACTTTTAGTATGCCTAATAAGACTTCATTTTTTTCCCAGTGTGTCGAATCCATTTCTGATTAATGGATTTGACAAAAATTCTCTGGATTTTTGGTAGAGGTGGGTGAAAGAAGTTATGGTGGGTAAGAGAAGAAACTGGCTATTGGGAGCATTCTCCATCACTGTGAAAACAAGGCTCTGCAAGATTTTACAGAATTGGTCTTTGTAAAGTCGTAGATTTCAGTGCTCTGGCAAAGAGGCTGTTTGGTGAGGAATATGAGATGGGGCAGGCAGCTCATTGAAATGCCTTCTCTTTTTAAACGAACAGGTGGAATCTGCTTCTTGCAAGCTCTTGACAAGAGCTTAATTGTTACAGGTATTTGATCACATCTCTCCTGTTTGTCTTCACAGTAATTGTTAACAATTTTCAAAGTTGCAAGGAGTGGGGTAGCCACTTACAGCAGATTGGGCAATACATTTTGGTGTCCTAAAAGACATAAGCAGCTGTGAGTATAGAAAAGGCCCAAGGAGAAATATGGGGCTTTGAGAGGAAGAATACAAGGTGTGGAGACAGAAATGAAGTGGGGAGTGAAGTTGGTCCAGGCAGCAAAGCAACAATGCTTCTATGGGACAGGTGGCATGTTGGGGAAGCACGGAGAAATGGGTGATACACCTGGGTTCTGTAAAAGCCTGAGCTGACTTTAAATTTTTGCAGAAATGATTCATATGAAAGTTGTGTTTTGTTTTTTATTAAAAAAACTAAAGTTTTTTGTCTCTCTTTCTTAACACAGAAACCAGCAAGCAGCCAGAAGAGTAGAGAGCATTAACTAAAAGTTGTCTTTGGTTTAATGCATTTTAGTATTTTACATTCTGAAACTTATGGTTTTATCCAAAGGCTAAGGTGCCGGTGCATTCTGTGATCTAAAGATGTGACTGGGTTTTCTTTCTTACATCTAATTGATTTGTTTCTCTTTTTACCAGTCACAAAGACTGGTAAAACACCTATAACGTCAATTTGAGATTTGGAATGAAATAGGATTTCAATTAATTGCACTAGCAATTTCACCCAGCATAACAAATAAATGATGTATGTTTTAGTGCATCAGGAATAGGAATGAATTCAGTCTGGCTTTTCCTTCCCCATGCCTGTCTCTGAAGGAAAAAAATGTTTGATTTCCAGATTAATTTGAATTCTTATAGTGTTAAGCTTCCTAATTCTGTAGTATTATTATACTAGACACTCTAAGGCATGCTATTAAGTAGCAGCACTTGTTAATACTTTAAAAGCAGACTAGAACAGACTTAAGGTGCGAGAGGACAGCTAAAGGTGGAGGGGTATACATGAAGACTGAATGCACTGGCACTGATGGCTCTAAATGAAGCACTTTACAGACTGAAGTGCTTTAAATTGCCATCCTTCTTTGTCAGCCCTAGTTACTCGCTTCTTCCTAGCCTGGTCTGCTACTGTCTTGCCTGTTTAATATTCCACTTAAGTATAACAAGAGATGAAACATCCAAGATGCCTGTATCCTCCAGGAGTCAGCACTACTGATGGGAATACTTGTGTTAGCTGTTTATAAGCAATGAGCTAAACAGGGCTATAAAGAGGAGAGTGAGCAGGAGGGAAATCGTTGTGACTTCTCTTAATTTGCTGTTCTTTTTATCAGCAAAGGAAATAAATTTCGTAGTTTTCCTACTCCAGACGCATGTGCTCTGGATAATACAAATTGTTTCAATAAGCACACACTGCTAAGGTCTAGATAAGGGCTATTTCTGTGCCTGAAATATCAAGGACTAGAGTGTGCTATGTGGAAAGCTGGTGTGGAATCATGCTGCTGAGGAAGCTGTGTGTAGTAATGCGCATGGGTGACACTGATAAATGGCTCCTGTAAGCAGGCATCTGCAGCAAATTGTCACATTCAGACTTCCCAGCATACCCTAGACCTCCACATGAATGAAATGTCTGTTGTGCCATTATTTACTCACCTCCATATGAAATGAGAGGATAGGATTCATTGCTTCAGTGCAGCTTTTATATGAGTTTGCTCTCCTTATGTATGTATGTGCGTATATATTTCTTTTCCTGCACTTTCTGCAGCAATGGCTGCAGAGCTCCTGGTGCTCTTTCACTGATTAGACATACAGCTTTCTCAGATAGGATAAAATGGCTTTCAGGGTAAAGGATGGGTCTTTAACTTCTAGAAACCTAAAATGAAATGTGTTTTATGTATTCTATTTTTTTGACTAGACACATGTTTAATTAAAGGTAAGTAATAAACATGGTTTGGTTTTTGTTGGTTTATTTTGTTGTGGCTGTTTTAGTAGAGGTGGTGGTGGCAGGAAAAGGGAAAGTCTTGGATTATTTTCCTTTTTGAAGAGTCGTAATTATTGTCTTCAAAAGGCAGTGAGACAGTCTTCAAATCTATTTTGCACTGAAGTAAAACCTCATCTTTTCCTTGTTATCACTGGACATCACTGATTCATGACAAGAATCAGACTTGCTTTTTGCCTTTCTTCAACATATTTGATTTTCTTACTTTTTCCATCTTTGATGTAATTTTCTAGGATAACTTGTCATTGAAACTGAAACTGGTAATTTAAGCTTTGATGGAAAAGGACTCTTGAAATCAAGGTAGAATTTCTGGCCAACCTAGACAAAAATAGGCAATTTCTTGTAGTTAGCATATATTCCCTGTACATAAAGGTCCCAATAAGTTCCCTGCTCTTCTTAATTTCAGCCAATATGTCAAACTTCAGGGCTCTAAGCTGCTGTGAATTTACTTGCAAGGATATAAAATGATGATAACCTCTGACAGAGCAGCAGAAAGGTGACACTGCGTCAGGCTGGAAGGACTTGGCATGTACACAAAACTTAGCTACCGGAGCCGTAATAACAAGCACCTTAGCTGAAGTTTGCCTTCACGGTGATGCAGATAAATCTGACAGGGAGTTTGGGTGCAGCTGAGGCGAGGATGGATGTCCTGTCGCACCACCCTGCTGTGGGGTTGATGGCTGTCTCCAGCTATCTGCTCCACCCTGCTGCTGCAGCTCTCTTAAATTGTTGCTTCATTATTGGAGCCCTTAGCTTCTTGCTGTCTTAGCCTTTGCCCTCGGGCTATTTCTGTATGTCTTGGTGGCTTTCAGTAAAAATGTTGAATATTTGCTGGTGATGTGGAATGGGACTTTGCCCACCATAGGAACAGACCTTTTTTAATCACTTAGTGGAAGAGGACAGATGCTCTTAGAGGTAGTCAGGTGGTTTGTAGCATTAAGATGCTCTCGGAAGTCACAGGATTTCACACAACTGCAAATATTCACACCAATGTGCCCATTACTGAAGTACATCCATAGATCTCATCTGAGTGCAATATTTGCTGCTTCTATTTTTACAGCTGAGAAGAGATAACAGAGAAATGTGGTGAACTAATTAGTTGCATAAAATGGTGTCCAGGTTTCTTACCTGCTCGTGATCTTGACTAATAGACTTTTTCCTTTTTTGCTAATGTTGGTCACCCCATTCTGCAGCAGTTCTATGCTGCCTAGGTATTGGCTTTTCTCACTCTGTACAGAGAGGGAGAAGGGAGTTGTGGTTTGCATTTCAAAGCTGTCAGCCTTAAAAGAGTTGGAATATGGCAGTTGAATACATGGTAACTAATTACTTAGGTATAACAAAAATTTATTTGGAAAGACCTTGACTTCTGGTTCTTTGTCTGGTACCAGAAATTAGCTGTTAGTTTAGCAACAACAAAAAAATTACTAATGGGGTTAGATGTGTTTTATGTGATTTTTTCAAGAGTGTGTTTATTAATCCTCTTTCTTTTTCTTCCTACCTTGGACGGTTCATGTCTATGAATAATTTAATTGTCCTTGGCTGTTTGCTGGTGTGAATGGCATGCTGTTAGGCATTCTGTATTCATGTAGTATTTGTTAATGTTTGTTTTGTATTCTGTCTGCCCCTCTGCCTTTCCAGAGATCAAATGGATGATGCAAGTCTTGACAACATATAAATGCTATTAAACTGGATCTGAAAGAACAGAAAAGGAGGCCTTTGTCATTTAATTAGTTAGAACATTAATTGGAATAGATTGTTCAGTGTTTTTCTCTCCAGTGGAGAAGTAAATGTTTGTGAAAGCGTTTTTCTACTTTTTGGAAAGTTTATCTTGAGAACACGTCTAGAATTTACAAGTGAAAATTTGTATTGGCTTACATGATATCTCGAATGTGTTCCATCTCTGTTTGCTTTCACTAGACATTGTTTTATACTGTCATTATTCACCAGTTTTAAAGTGCAAAAATGTTAGTTTTCAGATTTTAATTCTCTTTGTCTTCATTGGGGATTATGTTGCTTTAAGTGCTATTGTCATGATGCTTGTTAAGCAAAAAAACCGCATCTATAAATTTTTTGTTTCCATCCTTTCTGATCTGAACATAAGCATCTTTATGAGGTATTTATTAGATCCTATCAAGAACCCTCATGAGCCTCGGGTGGATGCCCTGAGAACAGTAGGCAGAAAGCATACTCTGAGGTACTCTGTTGTCTGCAGTTTTGCCAGATGAGTGGGGAACCAGGTTAATACCTTACTGCAATTCTATAGAGTGGTCTCATCGTCTCTTTCTGACAAAGTTTCATCTCTCAGAAAAAAAAAAAACCAACCCTGCTAAGAGCAAGAAATAAAAACATTTTCTATCATGGGTAAATTGCTTAATGCCTACTTTCCTGCTGGCTGTTACATTACTAGTAACTTTTTAGGGTAACATTGAAATTTAGCATCCATTATTAAAGAATGTTGGAATGTATGTTGCTGCTCTAACAGCCTTCACTTTTGTAGCTGTTTTGCGCAATTTCTTCAGAGCTCCTCAAAACTGTTTGTCTTCAGGTATTTCTTGTGGTGCCTCCTAGAATTCACTACATGTTGCTAGGTTTCATAAAAACGTTGCATATCCTTCTAGGCAGCAGAGGGTCTTTTAAAGTGCTTCTGATGCTGGCTGCATTGAATGCAGAGGAATAATTTCCCCAAAGCCAACCCCAGTGCTGCTGGACAGTTGCTTAGCAGGTATGTGCTGGCTTTGCTTGGCCCTTAGAGTCCAGCCCTGCAGCTCTTGCTCATGGGTGCCAGCCAAGTGGCTGTGCTGCTGAACTGGGTGTCAGTGCTGCCATGCCCCCGAGGGAGGTGTTTGGAGACACAGAACTCAGTGTGGGCGGTGCTGGATGTGCTGCCTCTTTGTCTGTGGAATGGCTTGTTAGGCTGCCTTTAATTTGAACCATCTGTGGCAACCTGCACACTCTGTTATAATACTGTTTTTATGTCAGACCTCCAGTGGCATGCTGTGAGAGAGCTGGAGACCAGCATGGGAATTAAGGTAGAAAATCCACAGGAAACATATTGCAGTGCAGGTACAATTAACTGGAAAATAATTATGCTCATTTTGAACTGTACATCCCGCACCAGACCCCATTGTTGTTTTTATTCTGTCAGCTGTAGTGACTCTGAAATGGCAGGGTGTAAAACAAGGGTGAAATGTATCTGTAGTTGTTCCAATGTTTGTTAAAGTCCTCCCTTTTCTTGGGTGAACAGTATTGGACTTTGTGCCTCCCTTTATCCTTGTCTGTTGAAGGATTCTTTCAGGCAGTCTGAGACTTGTTAGAGCACCCAAAATGCAGAGTTGCTAATTGACTTACAGCCCTGTGCTTTCTTTACATACTGCTGTTTCTCTTCCTATAACCAGGAAACATACTGTATACCTCTTCCCTTTAAAAAACTTTGGTGCTTTTTTAACCTCTCTACCCCATTTTCTGCTCTCTTTTGATAATTTTATTTTCCCCTAACTAATGGCTCACCTGGACAGGATTGCCGCTGGCTCTGTGATTATAGCAATTAGCTCTAACCCTAAGGAAATGGCTTGCTGTGTTGCCTGGCAGCCAGGGTCTGCAGGAGCTGGTAAAAAAGAACTGATTATTCTTCACTTTACTTTCATTTTAATCTTGTTATTGATTTTTCAAGGAAAGCAGCTTACTGTGAAAGATCTTGTCCATTTTCAGGTTGCCTAAGTTATTCCAGAATCTGTTTACTTCATTTTTCAGAGTTCAGAATTTCTTCCAACTTCTAGCAAACCGCAATGGCTTTTGCTGTTCTGTAAACAGTGCTTCTTAAGCCTAGGTTAAAGGAATTGAAAACTACAGCTGGAAACACTGTCATAACAATTTTTCTTCTGCATGTTAGACTTGATTCTGTAGCGGTGTTTAGCCAAGCCTTAGTATTGTCTTTCACTTGGTAGTACAGAATAATGAAAATCCAGTTTTAAATGAAGTTAGGGCCTTGGGAATATGTTATTGTCTTTAGCAAGCTTGCTCACACATGAGTAACTAACACCAGATGTGTAAGCAGGAGTTTTGAATGTTGGAATTGAGCAGCATGTGTGTAGGTATCTGAAAGCAGGCCTCACTCTGCGTACCAGGTGTTATCAAAGAGCACCTCTCAACTAACATTAGAGGCAATAATGTGAACAAGCTGCCTGAACTGGGGTGGAATGGCACAATTAAATCTTTGTAGGGCTAACCTCAGCCTGCTGAATTGGCTGCATGAGAGGCAAGGTAGGTCTACCTACAAACAAACACAGGACTAATAAACCCACAACTTGTTTTTGTACCTCCATAGCCCCCATAACAATTCTTTTGCCCAGATGGAAAGTTCAAACCAAGCTCACAGTCACTTAGTCCAAACTCCACTTCAAAGCAGGGTGGACTTCAGTGTTAAATCAACTTGTTCTGGGGCTCATGCAGTGAAATGATGAGCATCTCCAAGGCCAGATATGGTACAGCCTCTTGGACCTCTGTTGCCCTTGCTTTTGCAATCCTGTCCTCTCAAGTGCACATCCTTGTCCTGTCTCATACCAGCATTTACTTTTCTGATCTATTGGTGAACTTTTTAGGGAGCTAATGTGGCAAAATCAACCCTTTCCCCAAACTCATGGTACTGGCAAAAAGGGAGCTTAATGCGATAAATGTTACTCAGTAAATCAAACCTTGTTTCACCTATGATCTCTTTCAGTCTGGAGGTATTTGTATTTTTTAGAGCCAAATCTACACCCAGCTGACTGATCAAGACATGAACTGCTCTTCTGACATCAGTATACTTGTACACACTATGATTCTGCTTATAGCCACAGGCAAGCAATTTTTTCCCCCCCACAGTATATGAGTGTATGATGAAAAAATGTGCTTGTAACTAGAGGGGAAAAAGACAGCCTTTTCATAAACTGCAGTCTTAGTTATTACACTTCTGTTAGCATTCCTCATGGTATTTTGTTGGGTTACTTTTTTTTTAAGGTGATAGAAAGATGATTGATTTAAATGAGAATGCCTACCCTTAGAACTGGTGTGAAGACAGTGAATTTGTGTAGCAATGCAAGTACATGGACAAGTGCAGTATTGACAGTAACAGTTTAAATATAGTGTTTTGTGCTCTACTGATGTGTGGTCATGGGTGACTACTTGCAGTGACAAATAGTGGATTATATATCATCTATTTGAAAAAAGTCTATAGGAAGGAAAAGGTGCTTGAAATCCATAAATGAGTCTTACACACACATCTGAGTTCCCCCTGCACATGCTGAAAAAATGGGATTTTACCCTGCCGAGACTGAGGTGTTTGTGCTGGGCTGTACTGGTGTCTGTCTCCTTAAGAGTCAGTCCAATATAGAAAGCTTCTTTCCTTTAAATTTTTTTTTAAAATAAATTAAAAAAAAAATTTTTTTTTTTTTAAATTATAACTATTTTGAAAACTTACAAAAAGACCCAAAGTTTCTTTGAATAACCCTCTTGGTAAAAATAAAACTGTACCTCTAATGGTCAAATTTTAAAGAGATAATAGGACTAACCTCAGACCTGGCTGCCAGAAACTGATCAAGTATCCTTTTAACTTCAAATTATTTGGGACTTGGTCTACCCTTGTCTGTTTCAAGGCACAAATACAAAAGCTCACATGTTGCAGTTGTCTCTTGGGCCAAAAGAATAACTTAGGCACTGGCAAAGCAGAAATGAACCCTGACAATGGCTTTCCTTCTCTGAGTGGAGATTGATGCTCCCACATCTGCAGGTATACATATGTGGTAAAGGAATCTGGATGCTAGATGCCTGTTTTTTACCTGGACAAATCCTCTAGAGGCTGGTTGCCTGCGTTTGCTGGCTGGGTTGACCTGTGGTGTTTTGATTCCACAAGTGGCTGCCGTCATGCACTGTGAGACCTTGGCGAGCATGTGTGATGGAAAAAGAAATGGCCAGAGAAGGAGAAAATTCCACCCCAAGTTTTATTCGTTGCTGTCAGTTTCTAATGTCTTTTGAACTGCCTCCTTGTAGCAATGAGAATCATACTTAATAGGAACCTTTCCATGTTCAGACAGTTTAATTATTCAAAATGCATTAAGACTTTCTAAAATATCAGGACAACTTCTAGTAATAAATACATTAGTTCAGTTTTCAAAGTGCACCCAAATAATTCACAAGTATTAATGAATTATTCTCCAGGCTTTTGTCTGCCCTAGGGGGTACATGACTAGAGATCAAAGGCATGGAGGAGTGAAATGACTTGCCACAGTCACAGAGAGCATGATAGTGTGATTCCCAGGACCTGTGTTTTAATGACAAAAAGCAATGTCTGTGTCACAGTGAATAGTTCCTAACCTTCTACGTGGAAGCTGAAAATCTTTCTTACAGTAGCATAGACAAACCTTATGGCCTTGAACAAACTGTGTTACCTACAAGTCATTTTTGCCTTTGTATGCCGTGACTCCTTTGTGACTCTACTAAGACTGTAAATTCTCACTGGGACAAAACTGACTTTGTACAGTACATGGCATAAGGGATCTTGATTTTTTTAGTTCTTGCTTTTAGCTGTTGCCTCTAAGTGCTACCAAAATGTGAAACATAAAATAAATGTAGAAAGAGGTTTTGTGTTATGTTATTTCAAGTTTTACTTTCTTTAAGGGTTTTTTTGCATTGCTGCTTTAGCATTGAAGGTGTCTACAGTGCTTTAGACTGCCATAAAGCTTTATATTCTACATACTTGCACAGAATATTACTTTCTCCAGTCTAGTTGCTGCTGTTATACAAATTAAATGCTTAAACAGCAGTCTCTTTCACCCTCTCTCACTTACCTTACTCTGATTTTGAATTAGGGAAGAACCAGGTAGATTTGACTTAGCTACTACTGCTCTGTTTTCCTATTTTCTTTTTTTTTTATACACTGCATATAAATGCACTGAAAAATTTAAATTAGCCTCAACAGTAATTTACTGTTGGACCAGGATCCACTCTACCTGTAAAGAAAGAAGAACGTGTTAATGTCACAAACACATCCTCTCTCTAAAGGCTCTGCAGTTTTGAGCAGCATGGTTGCCTGTGTAATGCTTGCTGACACTCAGAATTTTGTCTTCTAATTGTAGCAGGGGAAAATACAACCCCTGTCATAGTCAGTGGTGGGTCAATGGAGAACAAAGGCAGTAATCAATCCAAGGCCTAATTAAAGGCAATGGTGCCAGGAAATGATAGGGAATTCAACATCTTGACACTCAAACTTCCCTAATTGGACCAGTGTTCTTTATAACTGCCCTGTGCACCACTCCATATTGCCCCAGCTATGATAGCAGTATCTCACTCTGTGTTGAATGTTTTGCTTTGCTCTTGAGTTCAAGGCAGAGCTGGATAGAGGATCCGTTAGCAGGGATTGCTGTAGGTTTATACTTTTTCACTTCATGCTTTTTGGTAAAGGCTTTCTGAATGATGGTTATAAGCCAGTCAATACCCAACAATTACCACAGTTGTTAAGCCTGTGAAAAGGGATGGTGTAGCTCAGACAGGGATATAAGGCTGCTGCTGTTATCAGGTTCTTTAAATGAGAGAGCTAATAGGGGAAATGGTACTTTTGGATGCAGGAGATGACTTTGGTTCATTAATGATTTCATTTGAAGTGTTGTAGTTTCTACTTGATGAGATTAAAAGAAACTCCCTCTGAAGAACTTGAGACCAAAAGAAGAGTTTAAACAGCCAATATTTGTGACCAAGAAACAAAACTGCTTTCTGCATCCTGTAACTATATGAAGTGTAGCAGTTGCTGCAGAATTTTAAGGAAAAATCTTACCCTGTATGAGTTCTCCATAAATGTAAATCCAATAAATACATGTTAACACAAGTTGTGCAGTATGTTCTAGTTAAATAATGTTTCACTAAAGTTAAAAAGCAGATGCTTCTGCAAAGCATCTTAAGTGCAGAAAAGAAATCCCAATGGAATCTTCAGTAGCTTTGCAGAGAAATATGTTTTGAGCATCAGACTAGTTGTACTTCTGCAGAAATTTCTTCTCTGACACTTGTCTATTGAACATTTTTGTACAATAGTCAGAAATAGTTAATTCTTTCTTTCATGTTGAGAAAAACCTGCTTGGGAATGTAGTGGAATTATAGTCAGGAAAAAATGTCACCATCTAGTGCTTTTTTCTGGACGGGAAGATCTACAGCTGGGGACAGGGAAAAGACTGTAGGTGGTAAATTGCAGCATGTCAGAGTTACTACAGAGTTGATACTGCCATGCTGTATAGATGATTTCATTCTGAATTTCTGTAGTTGTATCACTCTTGTAAATCCCTCCTCAGGTATATAATAAGATATAGTACAAGCTAGTCAATTTTATAAACTTCAGTGGAATGTTGCACTTGTAACATTGTTATGATGTGATTGCTGAGAGATGCCTCTGCCTGAATTAAGGTGCAAGTGAGACCATATGCGGAGGTCAATAGTACAGATTTTATTTAACAATGAACGTGAGGTAGAGAGAAAGAAATAGAAATGTGGGAGTGGGTGGGGAGAGAGATCAATCAAATAGAACATAGTCACCACTTGTGGATCCAGTGGCATCCTGTTGATCCTCTTTCGTTCTAGACTTCTTGGTGGTGGGAATCCTGAGGTTGTTCAAAGTTTTTTGCTATTTATACATTTTAACAGAGGAATTAGTGCTCATTGGCTACACAGTTCTGTAATGCTAATTAGTCTACATGCCCAGCCTGTCTCTACTTTCAGGTTGGTGGGTTTCTAGGGTCAGTGGGCCATGAGTTGGTGGTTGTGATCTCCCCCTGACAGAATTACATTTTACCCAGTCAGAGCTGATTCAGCACAGTTGCTGAGTTGGCTTTCCTTCTGGCCCATAAATTTTGCATTTTTTTCTGTCCATTATCACATTCTTCTGCCCCAGCTTTGTCAACCTCCCCCTAGGACTGAGATAACACCTAGACAATAGTACCACCTTTAATCCCAAGTTCCTGCTGTGGGGGCTTATCTTACAGTCCAAGTTCCCTTCTGTGCTTATCTCATGGCAAAGTCCTTCTGTGGCCTTAACAGTGTTTGAGATGGGCAGGCAGCTGTACTCTCTGGGTCCCAATATATGTAGCAGCATATTTCTGAAGGGCTGGGCTGCAGGTTTGGCTGTGGCATTAGTGTGCCCCTGGTAGCAGACGATGAGATGGGAGCCTTTCCATGAGCCTGCTGCCTGTCAGTCGGAGGAACACCTGCCCATTCAGTTTGCTCAGGAATGTGAATGCTGTGTATAGTGCGGACAGGGATGGTTCCCTGTAAATGAAATGACTTGAGATATTTTTGTTTTTTATTTTCAGAGAAATTACAGGAATTATAACCACATCTGTCTAGCTGCTCATTGACGTATTTAAGTGAGCTGCCCCTATGACTCTTACTTCCCAAGTATTTTTTAACTGAGAGTTGGATGCCGCTGAGTAAGAGGTGTTCTTCACTGTGAAGTGGAAAGACCGTTATAGAGCGGTACTTCAAATACAGACAAATGCAAGCTACACTCTTTGTGTTAATAGCATTTTTTTTCACCCTAGAGCCCTGTAAATGTTTCAAGAAGAATTTAATTTTGTACATAGGTGAAACAGATCTGAGGGAGCTAGATAATCTCTGGATGCAAAAGAGGCCAGGTCTCAGGTGTTTTCTCCATGTCCACCATACCTGACTGCAGAATAAACTCTTTAAATGAAAAGGCATTGAAGGAAGCACTGAGTAACTTTTTTCCTTGTTTTCTGTTAAAAACTGGTGCTGGTGACACTTCTAAACACTTTAAAATTATGCAAGTCTTAAAGCAACAGAGCAATTTTTTTCTATACCAACAAATTTGAGTGGAGTTGTTTTGTAGTACCTAATCAGAGTAATGAAAGTTAATCCAAGTTTCAACTTCAAAACATTTGAAGAATAACTAATAAACACAACTAATGAGCAGGCTTTCTGTGCATGTATTAGAAACAGTGTTTCTTTGTATGCTACTTTAAAAACTTGGAAATGTCTCTGTTGGCTGTTATAGGAGGTGTGGAAAACTCTCCACAGACTTGCCTGTCTCCTAAGTAGCCCAGCCTCCTGCAAATTATATACCTTGCAGGCAAGCATTATTAGTTCCAGTGGAATGGCCTGTGGCATCGTCCAAATCTGTTTATAATCCTTCAGCACTCTGATATTGCCTATACTCCTAACAAGAAGGATCAGAGGCATGTAGAGGGGGAGAGATGGACCCACATTTCAGTGGGAGTAGTACTTTGGAAAAAGAACAGCAACTGTTCCCTGTTAAATATCTGAACTTTAATTCTGTCTAATGGCAGAGGAGTTTTATAATTTTTGCAAATTAAAAAAATATAAAAATTAATAAATATATCTACCCAACCACTACATGGTATTCTGATAAACTAAATTCTCAGTCAGATTCATGAACCTCCTCTCAAAAAAAGAAAAACAAATTTGGTGGGGGGAGGGAAGCCAAGACCAAGCCATAATGAAATCATAATTTTGTATTCCAGGCTGTCAAAGGCTGGTATGTCATCATTTATCTTAGGCTGCTGAGTTTATTTCTCTTTTTGTGTGCTCTAACAAGGTTGCCATGTAGTGGGACTTAGTAGCTGCATATTATATATGTGTATATCTATATTTTGTGTATTATATATTCATATAACATATATACGTCATTTAGCTACAGATCTAGCTGAGTAGCAAGTTTCTTTGAGCAGAAGGACCAGCTAAATTCAGAGCTCTTTGTAGCTGGCAGGTCAATAAAACAGCTCTGCTTCTATCTGGCAAGATAAGTTTTCCCCAGCCTCATTCTGTTTTTATTCTGTGCAGTGTGTAGCAGATGGATTTGAATCACAAGGTTAGCTGATGTATTGTATAGAAGGCAGCACCAGATACAAGTCTGTGTAAATTCTGCTAAACTTGGTGTAGAGAATAATGCTGACTGGAGTAAAATAGGATGAATAGTTTTTTGAGTAGACTTCAGAGGATTTGTCAACCTCAAATGGAGAATTTCCTCTGGCTTTTGAGCTGATAGAGTACTTCAGTTGCAACTGAGTTTCTCTGGTGCAGTAGTTCAAAGGCATTCAGATTACAATTAGTCATTATTACTTGTAATCTTTATACATTAATTAAATCAGAAAGCCTTCTAATGAAGTGATGATTTTTCATCATCAGTCTGCATCTGAGAGTCACTGCACAATATTAATTTGAAACCTGCTATTGTTTTGTGGCATTATCAAGACTCTTGCAAAGAGTCCATGCTGCTTTCTGCTGTTGCCAAGTCACCAGTTGCACTTGAAATTGCAATTTGACTGTTCACAAGGAAATTGCTTTTGTAACTGAGTCCTCTGTGGACTTGTGGCTGTCTACCCCCATTTTGGCCCCGAGTGGAAGTGGGCAAATGAGAACTTTTCAGTGGCTGACTGTGTCAGGTGAGGACCAAGGCCTTTCCATGCCAGCACTTGGCCCTGCTGGATGTACATGTTGGAATGACATTCACACAGGGTTATTAACTTATGCCTACCTTCTTATGAAATATTCTTTTTGAATTGGCATCGCTGACAACACTGGTATCTTTTTTATCATATGTATTCATATTTCCACTGCATGCTTCCTGACTTGTAGCCATCACTGAGCTTTTAAGCTCATCTGATTACATTAATGTTTCTCCTTTCAGTTATGTTTGCCATTAAAAATCAGTATTTGCTGACACCTACACAATATTTGACACTGAAATTCATTGGTGTGAGCTACAAACACTTGCTGTCTGTCAGATGCAGCAGGGCATTAATTAAAGGAAAATGACAGACTCCTTAACAATGTTGTTATATTTTGAAGGGCAAACTTAATGTTATCTAGTGTCTTGCATGAGATTGTTATGCTCATAATAGGGCAGGTCATGAGAAGAAAAAATACAGCTCATTGAAATTGTTTACAAAAGTTTGTACACGGTGCCATGTTCTTTCTTGCTTCATTAGTACTGGTTGAGTTGTCTCCTGTTCTTTTTTACCTTTTCTTGCCTCTCAGGCAAACTCCATGCTGGCTGTTGTATTCAATATTTGCATCTTATGCTCAACTCTATCTGTGGAAAACAGGGTCCTATGATGGTGTGCACTATGTACACAAAAGAAAGGACCACTCCCTGCTCTATAGTGATAGCAATGGCACTTAAACTAAGTAGAATGTCTGAGGGTGTTGCTCTGAGTATTTATTCTCTTGCTTGTGACATGGGACTACTGTTTAATCATGTTACACTAGTAGTTATTCACCCAGACAGTCTTCTGTTTTGAAAGATTTCTAACACCTCTAAATGCTGTGTAGCCCCTGAAAAGGGGTTGCCAAGCCTAAAATGTGGTGTCTCCCTGTGTTTCCAGAATGTGCAAGAAAACCTGTAGAAGGATTTTAGAACTGAGTCAATGGGATGGAAGTGAGTTTCACACAATTGACATAGAACTTTCTACAAATTCCAATGCTTGAGTTTCACTGCTTGAAGTACCACAAGCAAAGAACCTATTATATAAGGGCCACAGGAAACTTAAGCTAGTTTATGTTTTCTACAGAAATCTTCAGGTGAAAGTTGTGAAACTTTGGTGTGCTGTAGTTAAACTGTATTATCACTCTAACTTATCACCACAATTGTAATAGCATAAATGGATTTGATGATTAAGTCAACAGAAATGATTTTACATGGTAATAAAAAAAAATAATTCTAAGCTGTAAACTGTAAATACAGCTGCTTATTCTGTTTTATTGTGGAAGCAAATGAAGGATAAAATGCAGTTATATGGATATAAACTTCCCCAAGTCTCTGAACTTTCAACATGTAAAGCATTGGACAGAAATAAAATGTTTCTTCAAACATTTCTGCTTCTTTTTCTTTTCCTCCAGGCAGCGGTTTTCATGACTATAGTGAAGTTTTACCCTGCAAGGGTTATTTACCACCTGGTCATTATACCACTATAACTTCTAGGATGTTTCTACCCAAAGGCAAGAGGAGGTAACTTTGGTAAATGGCTTATAATTCTAGGTCTTGCATCTTACACCCAACCCTGTGCTTAGTGCTCTCCTCTGTAGACACAGGTGGGGACAAGCTGTTGGGCTGAGAAATAAAAAGTCATGAAATGCTTTCACAGGTTATTACCTTGCTTTCAGATTAGCTAAAACTGTCAACACAATCAAACCCTTGTGCTTGTGTGGTGGCAGCCCTTTTTTGGGGATTGTTTTTCAGTAGTCAGTGTGTGTGGCTACAGCTCTGATCCTGCAAGCAATTGAACTGTCAGGGTAATTCTGTGCCAGTGTGTCTGTGAAGGTTGATAATGGTTCCTGGGTGTAGGTAAGTGGTTCTTGTGCAGTCAGTGCAAGTGCCAACTTGACCCGCCAGCAAGCACTTCTATCTGGCCTTCCTCTTTCCTTGCTGTGGTGCCCAGACTGCACTCAGTTAGTGTAGTGTGCTTTTCTTGTAGCATTCCACAGTTTTTGCCAGTTGCTGGCTGTGGGCTAGCTGTAATGTATGGGCTTGCCATTAAGCACTGGGGGGCTGATCTGTGTTCACGCACGTATGTCAACTTGGTACCCTGTGTTCAGAGGTAACACAGTGTTCTGGCATTTATTTAGTCATTTGGTGTGTCAGGAAGGCACATGGTGTATGTGTTACTCTGATGATGCCAGTGCACAAGCCCCCTCCCCTGCCTCCCACTTTTGTGTGAACCAGTGCATGGCTTTCAGCTAAATTCTGTAGTCTGTGGTCATAGAAGCATGACTCTCTTCAGTCTTTTAAAATCCATGGTAGGATGACTGTGTGAGGAAATCCTTGATTTGTGAATAAGAACACTTTGTCTAGACTTGGGCACAGCTTGGTTCTTAATTCTCTGTGGTCACTTGGGCTAGAGCAAAATGAGTGCAAAAGGGTGGAAATGATTATTCCATATTTTGCTTGACACAGCCTGATCCTAGTGAAAATGTGTATCGTGCAAGGCAGCAGGGAGCACAAGGTGCTCTCAGCTTGAGTAGATTCTGTCATCAGTGGTGTCATGTAATCACATCAGATTTTAATACTCAGATCTGCTGGATTTTCTGTTGTTTTCTTTCAAATGTCTATAAAACAGAGCCTTTTTTTTTGCCTGAAATCTGTGCTGTTCTGACCTTAACACCTACTCTGCTGCTCAAGTAGTGTCTGGAGAAATTCCTAAGGCTTCAAAGTAAATTTTGCTTGGATGAGAATATCAGCATTTAGTCTGGTGGATATAGGTATAAAAGAAATACTTTGGAGGGAAGGTCACGTGAGCCAGGGATGAGTTGCCTTTGCTTGTGCTGTTTAGAAGATTATTTCACGTGCAATGTGTGTAAAACAGCATTAAGTGCTTTACTGCTGTTATCAAGTGAGCAGTAGTAGGAGGGAATTACAGGAAGGGGTAAAAGGGAGTTTTGACTTGACTTGCTGTGAATCCCTAATCAGGTGTTGAGTGAGGGACTAAATATTAACACCTTTCAGGACACTAAGAACTTATAAATTCTGCCTTAAATTCCTGTAAGGGTACTTGGCATGGAGAAGGCAGAAGCAATTTGTTATCAGGGTAGGCATGCATTTGAAAAGGGTTTGTTGATTTGAGAGGCACCTAATTAGGTGCAATGATGAGCTAAATTTCTAGTTCAAATGCAACTGTATGTGAGTAAAACGGAACAAATGCTGTTTCCTGGATGTTTGAAAGGAGTAGGTGATCAAATTGCATGTGTGCCCCACTTCCAATCTCCCCAGCCACCTAGCAAGCCCCTCAGTGGTGGGCTGATTCTAGCTGGAAGCTCAGCCCCTAAGGATAGACTTGACTCTAGCAGGATGGTGATGAGAATTGAAGGGCAAAAGCAAGGAGGAAACCCTTGCAGGATGAGATAAAGAGAGTTTAAGAAGAAGAAGAAAAGGGATCTCTCCTCACTTCCATGCTGAAAAACAAGCCATGGAAGTGTTTTTGTAGTGGGTTCTTTTTTGGTAATGTTTTTTGAGGGTGCTTGTGGGTACAGACTGTAGATACCTGATTTGTACAGAAAGCAGAGGTGGAACGTGTATTGCCCATTACTTTATCTCCCCTTTCAAATACTAGGTTGTGATTTACCCTTTACTTTTTCCTTATTTTAAGTCTTGTAATTCAGGTGGCTCCCATCACATTTCTAACCCTGCTGTTGAATGGCAACTGAAGAACTTGGTAAAGCCAGGTATCTTGATCGGTCCATCTACTCAGGTAGCACTATCTGTGGAAAAAATAAGGCATGTGAACATCTATATTTGGAGGCACATTTTTATTTTTATCACCAAAACTATATGAACAAGCAGAAGTAAAGAAACAAGGCGAAAGTCCACACTAAGTTAACATAATTATCGTGAGCTGTTGAAAGCTTCTATTTTGGGTGAAGTTCTAGACTCACTCTCACTTTAGTTCTGACTTGAAAAAAATCGGAATAACAAAATTATAATTTCCATTCTTCCTCATGACAGGGCTAGCTGCAGTTACACAGAAAATACTGAGAGTGCCTGTGGGTTTTTTCAGCATGCAAAATAATCCTAAACTGTGGCCTGCCTTTAAGACATCATGCTGTTACTGGAGAGCCTGTATTCTTCAGAATAAGCGAGAGGGCATAGGAAAGGAAGAAAAGGGTCAAATTGCCTACAGCAAGTCGTGTGCTTTAGGTAATGATGGACTGGCAGGTTGTCAAAACACAGATGGATTCTTCTGTAATGTATGAACAACATGACATCAGAATGAATGAGCAGTGTTCTGCTTTTCCAGCCTCCTTCCACCCCTGTCGAGTCATTAGCTGCATTGCATAATTTGTGTGTGTGAAACATTGTATAAAGTCAGTATGGTACTTGTCAAGCTACCTGTCATTACCTCCCTTGTAAGGCAGTTATTCTGTCTGCTCCTACTTTGGTCTGTCCCCCTCCCCTTAGGAGGTACAGCACAGCTGACTTGGATTTCAGTTTTAACTGGTGCCTAAAATTGCCCCTTTTGAAAAGCCTTGGTTGACTTTTGGTGGGAGCATTGCTTGCACAGCTGGAGGCAGATCTATTAGTAAGCTAAGACTTAAGTGGTTTTGGACCAGCAAGAGAAGGCAGGTTGTGTTTCCTTCTTCACTTGAATGACTCTATTAACTTCATTGAGTTAATTGAGAGCTGACAGGAGAAGTGAACCTCTCCCTAGATTTGGTACATTCCTTTTAATTTTGTTGTTTATTTTTCTATCTTTAACTTTTCTCAGTTCTCTTATAAAAGTGCTGTACACTTTTGTGTAGAAACATGTATATTTTATGCTTTTGGTAGTCTGAAGAAATCCTGTTGAATGTGTGGGACTTTAAAAAGTATTTAAAACTCATGCTTATAAAAACAAATTTTCATCACTGTTGAAATTTATAAGACCAGATTTTTATCTCAGAAAATTAGTAAGTGATAGTGGAGAAAGACTCCCTACATTCTTTGATGTGTCAAGTTGCATCTGTGAGGAGGGAATGAATGACAAAAGCTGGGAAGTTTCACTGCTGATGAAAGCTGGACACAGAAGGTGAGTTTGCTAGTAATGTTTGCTGAGTGTTCTAGGACCTTGCTTACAATTGTATTGTAAAGAATAAAAGGTACAGCAAGACACACACAAAAACTGTAGGCAAATTTAGCTCCCAAATACATGTACGCCACATTTTCCAGGCCTAGTTACCTACATCTTTCTACTCTGACAGGTTCCAGGTAGCGTCCAAACGTCACAGGCACTTGAGAATAGCTCCTGTCAGTGATGTGGGCAAGCCCCTGTGTGTCCCATGTGTATGCAGGAGATGGTGAAGTAGCCAGCTGCTCTCATTTGAGTTTATGCTTATTTCTGTTGTTGCTATTTCTGCCTAAGTGGGCATAAGTCTCTGCAAAAAAAGGGCTGGAATTGTGCTCCAACTGAGGAGATTCTGAAATTGCAGTGTATTAAAATCACAGAAATAACTGGGCTGTCACTAACTTTGTGCCTGTAAGGCTGGTGTGTGCCAGCATCAGATGAGGACAAGGTAGGATGTGAAGCTGTGTGTAAGGTCAAGGGGAAGGATAATCGATGTGAATCTTCAGGGAGGGTGAAGGGACTGATGGAATTATGATGTGGGTTGCCTGGAAGCATGGAGCTGGGATGTGTGGGAAAAACATTGATTTTGAATGCAGGGTATGGGGAGAGGAACAGGGGACATCCCGGTGCTATCGGGTGTTTTCAGCTGCAGGTTCTGTGCTGGCCTCTGCCCAGACTGCTGTGTCCCAGACTGAGCTGTGGCTCTGTTTCCTACAGGTAAAAGCAGATGAGCACTGCTTGTGGCATGGCCTCCATAGTAACCAAGGAAATGGTATTTGGTCTCGTTGGGTAACTAGCTGTGTGAGGCTGTAGAAGAGCTGTTTGTCCATCCAAAAATGCCATTACAGGGACTGAGTGGGGTGGGACTCCTTGTGCTGCTGCAGAACCAGTATCTTACTTGCCTTCTGCAGAGCAGGTTGTCAAGGTAATTCACAAATGAGTGTGCAGTGCTTAACATTATAAACACCAGAAGATCAATCTTGAGAGTAAAACCCAGCTACAAAAAACATCTTAAGTCAAAACAAGGCCTGAAAGATGCATTTCTTGAGCAGCATCAAATTAGTTTAGGGAAGTGACCCATCACTGTTTGAAAATGCTGTTCTTGGTCTTTTAAGAACATTTCCTGGTCTTTTCTAGCAGCAGGCCCTTCTCTGAACTGACATTTTCTTTTGCTAGTGTGTGACACTTCTGTGTTGGTGTGGTACAGCTCCAGATCTCCCCTGTAGATACCATGGTTTTCTTGGCAGTCTGTGATACAATTACATGTTGAAGCATGCAGTGAGAGACTACTTTTGGCCAGTGATAAAATGACAATGATTGCACGTAATTGCCGAAAACAATTTTGAATTTTATTAATGAGATACTCCAAACAACATCTTGTAGACTATTGTCTCAGTTAACAGCCAATTCGTAAGTGTTAAGTGTTGTGTAATTTACATTTATTTCCCCTATTTATATTGAAATGACACTTGCTGTCCATAATTACCCATCCTCCAGATACAAGTTGTTGCTTTTCAGTTGCTGTTTCCCTTAAAAAATGTGGAAATAAACACACAATTTAGAGTCAATATTGATTAGTCTCATCCAGGGTATAAGAAGAGTTTTTATTATGCATCTGTTTCTCTACATTTTGGGAAGGCTAGCTGCAGGCACCAAGAATAATTCTAATAAAAATTAAAGTGGTAAGCCTGGTCCCAGGGAAGTGGTTTTTTAAATAGTGGGAAATGGTAGGAATCTTTCTGGTCCTGATTCAGCAAAGATTTACATATGTAACTTTATATATTGTGCTATCATTGGGACTGTTTAAAGAAAAATGAATAATGAATATGCAGTAAAAACAATGGAGGAAACAAATCTTAGCAGAGAGAATAATTCTAAATTGTCATGCCAATTTACGGTGTGGTTTGGCTTTACTACTGGGAGGAACAAGCACGGGGGAATGACAGGTAAAATGAGGTGGTTGTGGGAATTCTTGATCCGATAACTTGCATAGGAAGCAAAGTCAAGAATACGTAACTTCCACGTATCTGCTAAAAAATAAAAGATTATGTTGTGTGTCTTGCATATAATGAATATCTTCTCCCCAAACTTTGGTGTTACTGTTTACTTTCAGGGTCAGGTGGAGGGATAGGTGCTGCTGGTTCTTCACCTGTCCCGATTTTGGGTAGTAGGGCTCAAGAGCACTTCCTCCACTGTTTCTTCCCTTCCGTATTCCTTGCAGTGAAGTTATGGATGTACTATCCTTAGTGAGCTTGGTCCAAATTACTATGAGTTCCTCAGTGATACTGAAATCAGCTCACCTGAGTGTATTCCTATCAGTTGGCTCTGTCATGGGAAGGAAATGGGATCCGAGGCTTCTTGAGGTCCCTTTCAGTCTGAAGGATGCTGTGATCCTGTTCTGTGATTAATACGTGCTTTACCCCCATGTTCCAGTGATGCTGAATCCAGTCTGAGGAACAGGAGTTATTGTGCTAGGTTATATGCAATGCTTCCCTTCTTTTGTAGCATTGCTTTAGCAAGTTTATTTTAGTTTGAAGCTCTAGTTGGGAACAAAACATTAAGAAAAGCAGTTCTCCTCCAACAGAGCAATAGAGGAGACTTTTACGTGCATCATTTCTTCCCATAAATATTTTCAAATATTATATTGTGGAAATATAGTTTATTGCAGGAAAATTAGGGGAAAATGAACAATTCCACTCTTTTTTGCTTTGTTCATCAACACTGTGTTTCGGGATAGAGGAAATGCTGAGGTAAGCTTACTGTTTTGGATTGACTTTCTCCGCAGAGGTTTAATAGAAATGCGTATGATTGTGGGATTTCTGCTTTGGTTTGGTCTCCCTTCCATCAATTGCTGCCATACCTGGGGAGGTATTACTGCCAGTTTCCTGCGGGTGGTGATAAGTGTTGTAGAATGTTTTGTCTCACTGCAGGAGAGGAGGAAGAGGTATTTCAATTAAACAATTAATTTTTCTATTGTGAAATTCTAATGCTAACAAATACCTACCTAGGTCTAGTGGAACTCCATCCACAGACTTGATATTGCCCTCTTATAATGAAAGAGCGTGCAGGAAAATTCTGACAAGGATCTGTCTTGATTGCTGAGCCTTCTTCAGATTTTCATCTCTTGGTAACTAAAATTGTGTATATTTGTACAAAACATGCACATGTCTAAATATTACCATAAGGAGTAGTATATGAAATAATCCAACTATTTGCTTAATCAAATAAGTGATTATATTCAAAGATACTTTTTCAGAGGAAATCATCTGAAATTAATCTTCTCATTCCATGACCTCTGCAGGAACTGATACCTTAGTTGCTGAGGAATTCACATGAAGGGTGGTATAGACTGAGGAAAAAGAACTGAAGACAGTCTTTCTCACTTCCTTCAGTGATACACAAATGTGTCACTGTGCAGCTCTTGTGAGCAGCAGTCTAGTAGACAGTTGAATTTCTTGCTTATCTGATGACTTACAGGAATGTTTCCACAGGTGCTACCTGGTGCAATTAAGAATGGAAGGTACATCCCTCCCCCTGTCTTTTCACTCTTCATTTGCTGCTGCTAGCTTTGCCTTTGTGCTAACTTGCTCAGGAGGAGCAGAAATATGGGATTCAGAAATGCACTGCTCAGAATAAGTGTTCAATGTAGTCATTGAATCTTTGAAGCCGATGATAAGAGATTGCTTGTGACTTTTTTTTCTTGCAAATGTATTAATAAATTTGTTGATGATTTTCTCATTAGGGAGGTCTCCCAACAGTGAGTTTAACAGCACTTGTCCCTTACCTTCTCCTTTAAACAGGATCTCAAGAGCAAGTAGATCTTAAATGAGTAAAAATGTTGCTCTTGTAGGGACTGAACTGGGGGAGAGAATGGAGTGAAGCACAAAAACCTTGCAAGTCTGATTACAGGGATTAGTTTAGACACTGAACTTACTCATTTAATCATAGTTTCCTTCATCTTTTTCAGGAGGCTGCAGTAACCATAAAAATGAAGGTTTTCTTTCAGCTTTGCAGGTAGCAACACTGGAAATATTTCAGCTGGTTCGGTCAGTTTTGAAGAAATAATGCTATTAAAGAGCCCTGTAATCAAACAGGCCTGCAAATAGTAATCACTGGGTAAGAAATTATGGTCTCTTTCAGACACAGAGAATATCTAATTAATCCCTGAAGCTATGGGTGGGCGAGAACCTGCTGTGATGTCTGGAAGATGACACCTTAGGTGTACATGGGCAAGAGAGCAGGGGGATTAATCCTTTATTACAAAACCAAAGCAAACCCCAGAAAATTCAGAGAACTG
>VZTJ01004964.1:680365-717169 GCA_013397795.1 Orthonyx spaldingii
ACAAAATACAAACCATAGTACTTATTTTTTCTTCCCAAGTTCACTGTATGGTTATTATACAGTTTTCTTTTGTAAAGGTCTGTCTTTATCAGTTTTTGAGAAGAGAATGAGAGCCAGATGCCAACATTCACAGTATTAAACACCTGTCCATCAAGCAAGCCTTGGATTGTTTTTATTAATAGCCATGAAAGGCTATACATAGTAAGCATATGGTTATTTTACTTGCAGGGGAATATAGTAGTCTTGTGCGCAAGGCACCTCTGTGATGCACTTACCTTAGTGTGAAGTGGGTTGAAGCCTTTCCATTTAGACTCCTAAACAGAGATATGTATGCTTGCCTTAAATGCCCTGCTCTTGCACCCCCACCCCCTGTTTTTCTCCCCAAAATCTTAATTATGAATATCCTCAGGAGGTCTGTGGGGTCAGAATGGCTTGTGTCACGTAGAAGTCAACCGTGTTTACACATAACTGATGTGTAAAATATAAGTCTATGCCTTTTTACAGAAAAGTTTATTTTTTCTGTTTCCAAAAATAACATTTAGTTATAGTATGTAATGTCTTCTTGCCAAACTTGAAAAGTATTTTGCTATTAAAGGCAGAAACATCTTATTTGCAAGATAATTTCAGCTGTGCTTGTGGTTGGATGTGAAGTGAGATGCATCATAAATATGGAAGAATTAAGTTCTGTTTGGGCAGGTATGTACTACTCGTTTGGTGGTACATGGATTACTTTTTTGTGTGTCTCTCTGTGTAGCGTTTAAAACAGTTCCTCAGCAGCTTAGATTTGTAAATTAAACCAGTCCCACTGATGGTATGAATTTGTAGTGAAGTAGGAAGGTGGGTAAGGGAACTGGGATTCAGGGGAATATATTCTCCTTAGTCTTTGTATTGTCTCACACATACACTTGTGACAAATAAGATTTTCTCCCAGATAATCCTACTGTACAATTTTGTTTGGGAGGAAAATTGATAGCTTGTTTACTGGTATTAGTGTGCTGTTATAGAGCCCATAACATTGCAACATTAAAAAATATAAAGTTTAAAAAGGCTGGCACTGAGTAGGAGATACAGCACCTGAAAACAGAAAAACAGCCCTGGATAGAGGCCCCATCAACATCTGCCATTCCAAAACCAGACTGGTCCCAAGAACTGAGAAAGTTGTAGGATGAGTGATAAGACATCTACTATGTCATCCATGGCCTGCAGATACTCTATCTGAGGAGTATAAAAGAGTTAAATTTCCAAAAGCTTGTGTCACACTTTTTTACTGTATAGTAGATTTCCCCCCACTTATTTGATAAACTGTCAAGGTTTCGTGTGTGATTTCTCTCAGTCTGCAGGTTCTGTGGAGGCTTGGAATTACTATCATGAGGTAATGTGTCCCTTTTTTGAAATATTGAATCACAAGCCTTCAAGAGTCTAAATTTATAGAGTGGAGTTGATAGTTTGTAAATTCATTCTCCCTTTACTTATTGAAGCAGCGTTACCTTCTTTTCTTATATCTATGAAGTTGCATGCAGAGTACATTTTCCTGCCTGTTTCTCTGATCTGCTGCCCCAAGGGAGACATGGGACCTTGAAAAAGGAATTTGATTACATGAGTGTAGGAGAACCTGACCTTCAGATGGTTCACCCTCCACAACTGAGGGAGGGGAGATAACAGTTTAAGCAGATACTTGAGGGAAGAGAGATGTGCAAATCTTGCTTAGGGAGGCAAAACTCTCATGCTCAATTACTGTTTTATCTGAAAAAAGCTTGATGATTTTGTCCCTGCTGTTTCATTCAGGAGCAGTAACTGATGTGGCGGACAGAGTAATAGGAAAGAAATCCTTACTAAAGCTTTCTAGAAGGTGACATTTCATTCTGGGATTTTTTTGTCTGGTAGCAGCTGGCTTGCCAGCTTGCAATCCTGAGCTCCGAATTGCTGTGCAATCCGGAGCAATGACCTTGTTTCGAAAACCTATCCTTTTATTCAACCTCTTCTCCTCTAGCCAGTGACAAGTTTCGTGAGGTACAGGGGTGCTTACAGTTGCTGCTAATGGCTGAGAAGTGAGACATTTCTGGGGTGCTAGCTGTTATCTAGACATAGATGATGCTTGAAATGAAGCTTTGTGCCATTAACTCCAAGTGGTCATTAATATCTGGGCAGTAATCCTCTTTGCCTCAGGTCACTATTGTTCATGTGAAAATAAGCACGTGAAACATGGTTTTGCAGGCATAATTTTATGTGCCCTTCAGAGCTGTTTTGATGCCAGTTTAAATCACATCATGACACTTAATGTTTAGGTGTCTCTAGAGACTCGAAACTCTCACAGTTTCAAAAATGTGATGGAACTATTTGTCTGAGTATTTCTGTTCTGCCTGATAGCAGCTCTCTCAACATGTGTTTGGGCCTAGGCTGTCAATCTAGTTGTCAATACAAGGATCAGCTATTATTAACTTTCTGAAACTATATACTCAAGCTCTTATAATAAACTATGACTCAGAACTTAAATCAGGTTATTGTTACCATTGCCTGGCAGAAGGATTTCCAAACCTGAGCCTATCAAACATTGTGCTTCTCAGACAGCATCTTGAAGAACAACATCAAAACAGCAGGATGAGAGTGTTAGAAAGTGTTAGACTCTTTCTTCTTGAAATGCTACAAGACTACTGCTCAAACACTTGTAACCCTTCTTGAATCTGAGGGCTTTCTTTTTCTGTTTACTGGATCGATCCCTCTTATTTGGAGAAATAATGAAATGTCTTTATTTGGAAACAGAGGAATGGTGTTGCATGTTAGCCCTGGCCTGTAATGCTTTTCCTGGACTCCTGATAAGGTACATTAAATCTGCAAGGGAGGACAGTCTTTCTTTCACACTATTGTGTAGTACTGGACTGTGAGTAAAACCTTGTTGTGTCATGCTTCCTGCTTTCCCATCCTGATAATGAATTACTAAGAACTATTGATCAAAAATGTGTTTTGTTTTTTTACAGCCAGCTGTGTGCTTCTTTAGCTGTAATTTGATGTAAACCATACTTCCATAGTCCATGAATGAAATATGTGGTATAACTCAATTATATTCAGGCAGTTAAGTTGTACATCTAAACATTTTCTGCCATAATTTAAGTCATATATACATTTGACAGTATTTGCTTTTTGTTGACTGTTGTTATTCCCTACATGATTCTAAGTTAAGTTTTCTTCTTCTTTCTCTTTAGCATTGCTATGGGTATCAAAGCTATACTGACCCTGTCTTTTAATCTCTCCCTTTCTACTGCTAGTAGTTTAGTTTGCCTTTTTGGGATTCTATCTATTCTGCATGAATTCTTAAAAATGACTTTATTCTTTAAGTGTTTTTGGTACATCTTATTAAACCATGACAGCCTAAATATATAGTCTGTACCTACTTATATTAGTTTCTTTCTTTTCTATTTTTTTCCCTATTTTGAAATCCTAGTTCTTAGTTCTTATTAAAAATAATGTGAAACCCAAGGTAAAAGTAATTGTCTGAGCTGTGTCATCAGCCATTTCTTCACATTCTCAGTTGGTTAGTAGGAGACTTTTCTACAGTAATGAATATGTCTATTCTGCATCCTTCCATTTCTAGTTATTAATCTAACGTCCTTATTGCAACTTTTAATTTCCCTTGGTAGTTGTGACTGATAGTGTGCCCGTCTTAGCCTTTCTGACTTTTGCAGCTCTCCTGTTTGTATGTCTCTTTATATTCACCCATATCAATGTATCTTTGTACCTTTCCTTTTTTGACTTTTAGGATCCTGAAAGAGCTCTTGATGAAGCCTTATTGACCTGCTGTTATATATCCTGACTTTCATCCCCAGAAGAACATTTTGCTGTTGGATCTTTTAATGCTACTCTCCTATAGAAAAGAGCAGCTTTTCATTTTTCCCTTCTGAGTTGCTTCCTATGGGATAACAAACTCCCTCACCACTTCCCCCCTCTCTCCCCCCATTCATACTCATTGTTGCAGAATCACTTGAATTTAAAATGCCTTTTATGCTTAGTCTGGCAACTAGAGGCATTTGTTGCAAAGGGGGTCACAAATGTGATCACTAATTTTGATATAATTGACAAACTAGGGTAACTAAAATCTGAAGGAAATTTGAGCCCAGAAGGGTTTATGTTACTCAAAATCAGATCAAATATCTAGCAGGAGAGAAACTCTCATGCATCAGGGACAAATGGACCCCTAAATGAATTGTTATAGAAGAGATAGATGGACCATTACTGTGATCAGATACAGCTATTTCTGTGCTTGGCTGATAACCTGAGAGGTGGCAGATTGGTGTATGGTCTGTCAGAAAGAGGAAAGAAAATAATTTCTTCTTCCACTGTATATCAACATGTGTGTATTTTGGGAATAAGGATTAAATAATCATAATAAACATCAGCGTCGCAACTGGGCTTGATAGAGAATTATTTATGTATGTGAGTTGTGTATGGGATCAGATGGCAATATTTCTAATGGTGGTGTCCATGGAGAGGAATTTATTCAAGGTTCATGGAATTATTTTAAATCTATCCTCGTAGTATTTCATATGGCTTATAAATGAAATACATCCATAGAAAATGCATATGTGTGGGGACAGATAACTGAAGATGCAGTAATTTTCATGTTCCGCTTCTGCATTTGTCAGCAGGATTGGCTTCATGCTTATTGTCCATTCTATGATATTTGTGTTGAAGATACTTGTAGACATGACTACTTGAGCACAGAGAAACTCAGCTTCCTCAGTTGTTCCCATGTCTGTTGTGTTTGTTAAGCATATGGGAAATAGGGATGGCAGGTCCAGCCATAATGGTGCTCTGAAGTTCATTATTTTATCAAACTTTCTAATGCTGAGAAAAAGTACCACCTGTCTTTCAGCTGCTTATTGGTTTGTGTTTCGGTGGTGAGTTGGCGGTTTTGTGTTTTTTTTTTTTTTTGTAACTGTTTAAATCATGTTCCCCAATAGCTACTTCTGTGTGTGGACTTTCTGTGACTTGGTATAAAGTACATCACACACTTTGGAAGCTAGGAAATCACTTTCCACAGAAGCACTTTTATTTTATTTTTTTTTTTGTTTGTTTGTTTTGTTTTGGGATTTCTGTTTGATTTCCTTATCAAAGCAAAGTGCTTTTCCTATGTTAAGCATATTGCTGTGAGTGTGAAGGGTGCTATGTGTCTTAAGTATGACCTACTGTGAAGCAGACAGACTACCCATTTTCAAAATGTTCCAGAGAACAAAAGATGTTCATACTGACAGATCACATGTTCTGTCATTGCAATACCAAACTATTAAGTAAAACTGTCCCTCAAGGCAAAGCATTTCATTTATTATGCTTTGAATGAGTATCTTGTTTATTAAGATGTACTAAGTAGCTAAATCCAGATTGTACTGCAGACAAGGAAAATTGATTTATCACAGTCCTTTGTTACTGGGTGCTTTATATTTACTGTAATTGTCTTTAGACTAAGGAGGATATTCTGAAGTATCAAGTCCTGCTCCAGAATATGCCATTTGTTGTTTTTAGACTCACGCATTCTAGAAGTTGTGGTGATGACTTGACAGTGAATGCTCGCAGGAGTGAGCAAGACACATGAGCAGCATGTGCACGCACCTTTATTGGAGCTCTTACATTGAGTAAAGAAAAAACTTGGCATTCTTAGACACTGGATCTTTTGCTGCTGAATTCTACTTATGTAATCTCAGTGATGGTCATCTGGTCAACACGGACTGTCACTGGAAGACATGACATGAGGTTTCTTGGTCTGACATTTGTTTCCCTAAATCGTCAGAGATTTAGGGAAGAGATGGGGAGAGAGAAAGAAAAGATTAAACTGAAGAAGACAAAGAAAGGAATTCTGTAAGGCATGGATGTGTTTGAGAAATTATGTGCTTGTGAGTTATTGTGGAGGTGGGAGGCAAAAATGTTCTCCATGTCAGCATTTACATCTATACATAGGATCTTGATCTGGCAGAAGGGATTAAAGCTCAGGGAGACAGTGGGCACACCAGAATTAGTGGTAACAGTTAACAATCAAAAGAAAGTAAAATCCCAGCTCCAGATGGTCTAACCTTGTGCAGTGCTACTCAGTCATCTTGTGGGGACACATGGTGCTGATTAAGCTTAAAACTGCAAATAATGGTATAAATTAACTGACTGGTTGTAGGCTGTTTATGATCCCTAGCTTAGCAAGATTTTGTTACCTCATCCGAAAAACATCAACTCAGACAATCATGTCTAAAGCTTTTGGGAAAGGTTTTAAGGAAAGCTGTTAATTGAATTGCTAACAATATCTCCTCCTCACTTCCAGATGCCTCCAATCTTCCCATCCTCTCTTTTTCTTGAGAGAGGAGAATTACTCACTGTTACATGTACTGTAGCTCTCGGCATGCTGGAACTACTCATGGGTTTTCATTCCATCTGTGGACTTGGTCTCTGTCCTCTAGACTCTTTGAATTTGTTTTGGGCATGGCTTTGTGATGAGCTATGCCACTGAGATTTAGTAGTAAAACCTTCTCTGACAGGCTGTTAAGCTGAGAAAGCCACAGTGATGCTGAGCCTCATTTCCTCCATCTGTGAAAAACTGAAAAAATGGTGGAATGAAATATTACCTGTCTTGTTTCACAGGAATTGCAAGCTGCCCAAGGAAGGTGTGATCTTTAGCTGAGCACTTAAACAAGTATGTAGCACACCTGCCTCTGGCTTTAACTGATTTCTCTAAACCGTGATACAACTGATGATGATGGTTTGTATCTTTTGCATCTAGAATAGAAACAAGGATTTTCTACAGAGAGATGATATTTAGAAGTCCCTGTTTTCTGACAGCTAATACAGCCACCTCAAAGATTGTTGTAGGATCTTTCTGAAACTTGAACAAAAGTTGGCACTGTAGCTGTGCTGTGTGCTATGTGTTGGAGTCTGTTAATTCTGACCTGTATGTGCTGGGTGGGTGCCTTGCTATGTAATCCCCCTCAACACCTGAATCATCTGACTGACCAGGAATATGTCTACAGCAATAGTGTGGAAATCAGGAACATGCTCATTAGAGAATACTATTATGTTACAACTTAGCTTTCCATTCAAGATGTTTGTCTGTAGCACATGTGTATTTTATCTTTCTCATTTGTTCCTTTTGGGAGGGAGGGAGAGGGGGAGAGCAGTAATCTACAGAACCTCCTGAATCCAATTTATTTTTTCTTCTCCCCTTTTGAAAGTCTTGTTTCCCCACTCGATGCAGACACAGCCGTGTGGTCTAACTACAAAATAGATTGTAGTCAATTCTGCCATCTGATGATGATCTCTTCTGGCTGCTTGCCAGCATGCTTGTAATGTGTGGCTGAATCTAAATTAGTTGAGAACATTAGTAGGATTTGGCCCATGCTATAGGTAAAGAGAAGCAAAATGTGGCCTGGCTTTTGATAAAACAATCATTTTTATGCTACTAGAATTATTCTTCAAGTTCTAAATCAGCATTCACAGGCAACAACTGAGTTTCTGTTTACAGCTTTATTGACTATGTTGTATTAATCTTTTCATTACTGCTGATTGCAAAAAGTGGAAGCTAACCAGTGTTTTGAATTTGAATGTCCTTAGTTGCTGGGAAATAGAGGCAGTCAGAGGGGATTTCACATGTTGTAAGGGAGTTAAACCTTGCCTTGTGTTTGTATTGGGACATACCAAGCTTGCTTCTATTGTCATTTGGATACAGATAAAATTTCAGGGATGTATTAACTGTGTACAGATGATTTGGTGAGGGGGCTTCCAGAAACAGGGTATTTCACAGTGTTTGTGGTTTTGTGGGAAAACCTGAAAGAACAGAGTGGAACTGTATCCAGCTGTTGATTTGTATTTGCATTCTTAGTGCTTGCCTTGCTCTGGGTCCCCAGTGCTTTTTTGAATGTATCCCAGCATCAAAAGCTACCTCTTGGGCCAATCTCTTCCTAACCATTGAACCATACAGGCAACAAAAATGAGAGCAAACTTAAAACGAGCTTGCAGCAGATAGCTTACAAAACATGTTGTGAAGATACAACACTGAACAATCTCCAAAGATATTCCTCTTTTATTTCTTTTTATATTAATTTTTCCTATAAAAGAAACAGTGGCTGCAGTAGGCAGGATGCAAATGCTCCCAAATCAACTTTGTGATGTTGGTCCTCATTTTTTAGGACAGGCTGGTCACTGGAGGAAGGGGAAAGTGACTTTTGATGTATTGCACATCAGACTGAATTTGAAGTGTTTTGCATCTTCCTGAACAAGATACAGTTAGTTGATTAGAGCAGAAGTCCGAGCTGGGCTGTGTTTCTGATGTAATATTTTTTACACCGTGCTTCTAATGCTATGTTTTAACTCTTTTTTAGTGGCTGAATATGAAACACAGCAAAGAAATGATCACTGAAGTTTTTAAATCTTATGTGTGCTGGGCAAGTAGGGTGTGAGAAGGATTTCAACTAAATGGGGAGTATGTGATATTTAATAACTAACTGTACCCAAAGAACATGCTTGTTGAGGAATCCATCCATGAGAGCTGCTTAGAAAGTGATACCTTTTAGTCTTGAATTCCCATGTTTTGTCTGTTTGGCTGCCATGTTATTCTTTAAAGTATTGCTGATAACACCTGTCTTGGGACAGTTGAAGCTACGACTAGAGATATTCCTTGATGTTTTTCCTGTCTTTTTTTACACACTCCAGTTTTCCAGCAGAGCATCTGGAATTTCAGTGACACACTTGGAAGATTTTCTTTCCTCTGGGTTCCTCTACAAGTTGTACTGTGGCTTGGCCTCCATTTCTAGTAGGCATGCCTTAGGTAAAGGTACCAAAGATTAGTGTAAATGCAGAAGGAAGGCTATAGAAAGATCTGAGTAAGCCTCAGATAATGACAAAATAATGTTGAAATTTTAGCCTTCAATCCTGGAAGTACTTAAGTACGTACTTTATTTTATGCACCGTGACTAACTGAACAAAGAGCGGTGGGACTCCAAAGACCCTGATGCAGTGTAATGGAGAGATGTTACATAGCTTCAATCTGCAGTATGATCTGTTAATTGATATTTACTTTGCAAAAATGCTCTCCATCTTCTTGCATCACACTATGCTGATCCCTTTGTGTTTAACTGAAATTCAGAGAACACTTGGTAGTTGAAGTACAAAGAGGGTGAGTGTTTTTCACCAACTGTGGTTGTTCAAATACACTTTGTGCTTATTGCTTTCCAGTTCTAGATACTCCCCCTCTTTCCCTTTCTTGCCTGGTGAAGCAGAAAGTTTTCCTTTTATTAACAATATTTTATATTCTCAGTCAAAAAGACCAGCTGTAAGTTGGGATGAGGGAAGAGAAGGGAGAGAGTGAATGGGTACGAATGGAAGAGGTTCTTGGGCTCTGCAGTAATTCAAGCTCTGTCTTGGATTACTGCCAGCCACTGGGGGTTACAGTGCTGTGGGAGGAGAAAAGGGGTAGATATAGAGATTTATTTAGCAGTTAATTCAAGTGGCTTGTAAGCTTTTGAATGGTGAGCAGTCAGCCCAGTAGGGGAGCTCTTCCCCTGTGACTTGTGATGTGCACTTGCTATTAAGTGTTTATAACAGAATGAAAGCATGTTGTGTTAAAACACAGGGTACTTAACAAGCAGCATGCCCCTTGGCCAATCTAACAGACATCCTGTGTTTGGCTGGAGAAGTGTGAGAGGTCAGCATGGCCTTTTTTTAAATTTTTAATGATATTGTTTAAATCCTTGTTGACCTCCATCTTATGAAATAACTGAGAAGTCAAATCCACAAATTCAGCAACTTATCTTAAAACCTTAAGTGGTTCACTGGCACAGACATTGAGGAAGAGGGCATCAACGTCTCCTTACCAAGCCAGTGTGCATAGGTTCTTGCCTGAGCAAGGAAGGAATGGATGACATACACAAAGGGACCAAGTCCACCCCTAGCAAGTTTGCAGATGACACCAAGCTGAGTGGTGTGGTTGACACTCCTGAAGGATGGACACCATCCAGAGGGATCTGGACAAGCTTGAGGAGTGGGCCTGCTTTCTCATGTGGTTTAACAAGACCAAGTGCAAGGTGCTGCACCTGGGTTGGGGGAACCCCTGGTGTCAACACAGGCTGGGGATGAACGGATTGAGAGTAGCCCTGGGGAGAAGGACTTGGGGGTGCTGGTGGATGAGAGGCTGGACATGAACCAGCCATGTGCACTCACAGCCCAGAAAGCCAGTTGTATCCTGAGGTGCATCAAACAGAGAGTGGCCAGCAGGGCAAGGGAGGGAATTCTGCCCCTCTGCTCTGCTTTGGTGAGAGCGCACCTGGAGTGATACATCTGGCACTGGGGTCTCCAGCTGAGAGAGTTGGGATTGTTCAGTCTAGAAAACACAAGGCTTAGGAGTAAACCAATTATAGGCTTCCAGTACCTGAAGGACATCTACAAGACAGATGGGAAGAGAGTCTTATTTACAAGGGCATGTAGTGACAGGACAAGGGGTAATGGCTTTCAACTGAGAGTAGGTTAAATTAGATATTGGGAAAAAAATCTGTATTGTGAGGGTAGTAAGGCACTGGAGGTTACCCAGGGAAGTTGTGGATGTCCCACCTTTGGAGTTGTTCAAAGCTGGGTTGGATGGGGCTCTGAGCAGCCCAGTGTAGTAGAAGGTGTTCCTGTCCATAGCAGGAAGATTGGAATGAGATGATCTTTAAGGTCCCTTACAACCCAACCATTCTATGGTTCTATGATTTTTTAAAAGTGTCTTTTAACCAGCTGGAATTTGTGCCTTTGATTTATTTCTGTTTTTAAGTACAAACTTTTAAGTTTGCCTTATTCCCTTTTGTGTCTGTACTCTTCATTTGTGTTGGGAATATTGAGTTTACAAGATGTTTTATCAAAGCCAAGCTGGAAATGTGTGATCTGGGATGGCAAGAGGATGCATTAACTGAAGGTATTGACTCTTAGCCGAAGGTGTTTTATCTAAAATTTTAATCGTATGGTTGTGTTAACTGAATGTAAATAAAATACTTCTAAAGTAGTCTGACCTAAACTATAATCTCCTCTTGGCTGTTGTCTATGTCTGTCAGGATAGGTGGTGGTGAGATGTTTTGGATACAGGAGAGTTGTAATGTGCTTTTTGATGCATTTCAGTGTCAAAGTGAGTACATGAAATGCTGTGTAATTGTACATCCCCAAAGATGGCTGATATATAAATTTAGAAAAGCAGAGTAACAGGAAGAGTTCTCCACATAAGAACTTAAAAGGTACAGCACTAGATGTGATTAAAGAGGTGGAAAATAGTCTATTTTTTCTGGTTTGTTTGTTTTGTCTGGCTAAATCTTGCTCACTCCTTCCTGCTATAAGCAAACTGTAAAAAGCGAAGAATAGCGGTCAACTCATCATGCACCTCCTGAGCTCAGATGGGGAGTCTAAAAATATTTATCTAGGCTTTCCTTCAGTTGGCTATAGGCACAAAGCAATTCTTTAGCTTTAAGACTGGTGTGGAGAGGAAACGGGCAGAGTTCCTGGGCAAAAGGAAAGATTTGTTTCTGCAGAGGAGTGGCCCCAGTGCAAGCTGGTCTTACAGCTGTAAAGTTACCAGGACTTGTGTGTGTAGTGAGGGAGGAAATAGAGCCTGATGTCTCTTGACTCAAGATGGCAAATTTCAGTTTTGCTGTGGGAATTGAATGGTGAGTCCTGAAAATGTGCAAGGCTCTGCCCAGAGGGGCACCCTTATTTATGAGACCATGGCTGCCCCATAATCTGTCATCTGGTGGAGGTAAGAACTGCATTTTCCCCAAATCTTTGGAAAGCACTACTCCTGCTTCAGTGAATACTGTATGAAATCTGCTTTGGTTTAGATCAGATATGTAAGGGAATGGCTTCCTCTTGAAGTCCTTCATTTTATTCCCCATGCACCAAATATGTTGTGTTTCTAGTAAATGTCAACAGCTGCTGAAAATAGACAGGTGTCAAGCCTTCCACTGGTTCTTGTACAATGTGAAGGTTTGTTCAAAGCTGCCACACCAAGGGACCAACCATACAGTGAAATGCTTAACAACCTTCTAGCTGTGTTTTTAAAAGAAGTATCTGTTTCCATCATATTGAGTTGAATGTTTCATAGAATTAAAAAAAAGGAGAAAACCCAACTTGACTCTATCTCAATACAGCTTTCCAAAAAACAGTTACGAAGCCCAGTCCACGTTCTTTTATCCGTGGTACTAAAATACCTTCTACAAGTCATTGGTACCAGTTGTGTCTTGAGACTCTTTAGCTTCTGGACAGGTTATTATTAAAAGTCTTTTCAGTAGGTATGGCAGCAGCTGTTAAAGTTTGTGTTCCTTACAAGTAAATGAATGTTTACCTGCAAGAAAGTCAGTCCAGCATTTCTGAGCCAGAAGAGTCTTGAGTGTTAATAGCAAGAGCTGTGAAATATGCAGCCAATCTCTGAAATTCCAGATCCGGGCTGAACATATTGAACACTGTATGTAAACAACAATATTTTTCTTGGAGCTAGATCAAAGCTCTCTTTTCTTCTGTTTTAAATAGCTAAAGAATAAACAGGTTAGTGACTAGAGATTAAAATTCATTTTAGTAATTTTAGGTCTGCTTGATTAGCAGCAGGCTTCTTTCTGGGCTTCACTTTTTTTCATGCTGGGCTACCAAACTGCAGGGTGTGCAGGTTCTGCAGTTGCATTTTCAGAGTGGCAAGAGACAGTGTTCAGCAAATAAGATTCTGAACATCCACTTGCAGGCAAATATACTTTGAAATAAGCCAATGTACCTGGAATCTTACAGCTGATCTTTTGCTTTACTGAATAATTGGCTCCTTTTTCTCTGTTGGTTCCTTGCTGATCCAAGATAGTTTTTTACTTAGTGATTTAGTTTCTTTAACAATCTTTACTACAAAACTTTCCTGACAGTGTTTTTTAGAAATAAATGAGAAATTGTTTGTGATTAATTCTGGTTAACATATCTGGTGTTTTTTTCTTTTTTCTTTTCTTTCCTTCTCCTACCTCCCCTGTCAGGTTTTCCTTTCTTAGGGAAAACCAAACTATGCCAAACAAATTAAAGCAAACAACAGTTGGGTTTAGCCCTTTTTCTCTGAAGCAACTCTGGCACACCTTCTACCTTTGAAAAAACCTACATGTTCTGCAGAAGTCTAGGTTATAGATTTATTTTCTTGTCAGCAAGATCTGCTGTGGTATTGTAACCTGTTGGTACTCTATCTAGATCTAAATGATCAGTTAGTTGTTGATTATAGAGGAAAATATTTAGCTTCTCCTGTGTAAAGAACATTGGTATTGACTACTAAGCACAAATATTATTTTGATATGATGTTTTTATTTAAAAACAAACAAACAAACAAAACCTGCCAAGCAAACCAAAACTCCAAACAAACAAACAAAACCAGTCTTTGTTCCCCTCTGAACCAAGTCATCCTCTGTTACTAGATATAGCACTGGGGAGCATCAGGAACTAGTTACTATCCCAAAACGCCTGTTGGCGTTTGAAAAAGCAAATAACTCTGGAACAGTTATTATGTGTCTATTCCCTTTTTCTAAAGTAAATTAGGTGGTTTGGCATTCATTATTAGGTACAGGAAAAGGTCATAATTGAAGTGATACAGACAGTTTTTAGTGCATTTTCTTCCACTGCTACAGTTCTAGGTAGGTTTTTAGATAAAAGAAGAGGAATGCTGTAAGTCAATTGTAAGTACCCATATACATGCTCTATACTTGGAACAAGTCCTGAAGATAAGTTTGACTTCCTGAAGGGAAGTGTAGGGATCTGACAGCTGATTTACAGGGCAGCCATAAAATACTTAGGTTTGTGTGGTTTAAATGAACTGACAGTTGCTCAGGGATATCTGTGAGATGGTGGCAATGCCTTGCACGGAAAAGATGGAGCTAATTAAAAATATGACTCATGGTATTCCATAAGACATTCATAGTTGTTTAAGAGATTTACTGTTTGTAACCTCTCGGAGAAGAGATGATGAGAATAAAGTAAAAGAAAATATAAAGTTCTGTGGTTTTCTCTGAGTTGAACCTGTGAGTTTTAGGTATTTTTTTTTTAAATCAGAGAGCATGCTGAAGGTATCATGTTTACAGATAATACAAATAACCTGAATGGAGCTCTCTGTTTGATAATGAAGTACAATTCTCTTTTTGTCAGTACCGACTGTTCTCAATGTAACTACTGGGATGTGAGAAACAGGGTAATAAAAAGTTGATTTGAAATCAGTTATTTGAAATCACGTTCTGTTTCCTCCTATAAAGTTCAAGAGTTCAGAACATTCTTGAAAAAAATGTAACAAGCAAGACATGTTGCACGTAAGTGTGTTAAACACTAAACTTGAAAAAAGTTGCTTAACTGGTATTTTCAGAGTTTCTTTTACAGTTTTCTAATCATAGCTGGAAATGTTTATCAAGATTTGATTTCAGTAATTCCTGCTTTAGTGGCTCAAAGTCTTTGAGCCTACTTAGTGTTCATGTGTTTCTGTGCAGTCAGGATGGTCCACAAATGACTGTTTATTGCAGGTCCCCTGGCTTTTGCATTTCCAGGTTGCTTTGACTCCTTCTTCCAACCTCTGAATCCCTCTTTTGTGTATACCAGGTATACCAGACAAGTTCCATTTTGAGCTTTTGCTTGAGTCTTTACATTTTGTTCAATATTCATGTGGGCAGCTTGACTGAGCCTTAAAACTGATTTGTGGAGTGGAAATATGTTGAGCTGATCGGGATATGTCTGAATGCTTCTGGTTGGAATAGCAAACCAGAGAGAGGGGACAGTACCATGAGTCAAAATAATTCTTAGCAGAAGGTGCCTGTAGATGGACACTGTGTGCATGGCAGGAAAATTACTTAAACATCAGTAAAGGATTCTGCTGAGTTACTATTAAAATGGCTTTGGTAGATTTAACCTTGAAATTTTGTGTCTGAGAATGTAAGGCTAATTTGTAGGATTGAGAGAGACTTCAATGACCCCTATCTTAACTCAGCTGTCAAAAAGACAGATTAACCCCTTTCCAAGATCTTTCTTATCATTCATCACTTCTGTTTTAGTCTGAGAGCTCAACTACTCACTTTCAGTTACCCACAAACATGCTGCTTGTGTATGATAACGAGGTGTTTGCTAAATCATTTTGGGAAACGAAAGCTTAGAGAGGTAAGCTAATTTTGGTAACCTTTTGGTTAGTTTTCTTCCCTTATTCCCAAAATTACAAGTAATGTACAATACACTGTCTTTCTTCAAAAGTTACAGTAGTTCTTAGCATGAATGAAATATATGTCAAGCTATATTAAACGTACTGTTTGGATATTGCAAGCCTAATGCCTATTCCTTCAGAAAATGTCTAGCAATAGATCTAGGAGTTGTAGATCTGTGGAACTTGTAAAGTTCCACAGCTAGTTGAATATCCTGCATTGGATACTACAGGGTCTTGTAGGTTAATTATTTGCATCTGAAGTGGGGAAAAATAATTCTATTGTATGTAACTTTTCCTACTTCCTCTGTTTCTCCCTTGTTGGGAAAGAGCTGCATTCAAGAATGGTTCTTATTTTGGGGCTGAGTACTGCTTAGGTTTCTCAAGGAGCAGAAGTGGGTGGAGGTGGGTGTTTTGTTTTGTTGCTTTGATATTTTTGTTTGTTTTTTGATTGTTGACTTTTTTAGTACTGTAAGAACGTACCTTTTCAGATTAATTTCTAGCAGCATATTAGAGGTTAGTTTAGATCTCCCTGTTACCATGCGCTGCTTCTTAGTCTCTGTACATTTTAATAGTGTGTGTGAAAGTATAGTTGTACTTCTGTGCTTCTCTGGTAAGAAGGCAAGCTGGGAGCTGCTTTGTTCTTCACTGTAGTGTAAGGCTGATTCTGAGTTAATAGAGAGGGAAGGTGGAAGCAGCAAAGTTTATGTAGAGAGTTTACCACATTAAAACCAGAGTAGGAAGAAAACAAGGTCTCAGAAACTTACACCTGAGTATATTTGTTTCAAAGCTGAGTAGTGAGAGTATGGCTTGAGCAAATTACTAGATATGATCATGCATTGCTCTTTTGATAAATGGGAATAGAAGCTCAGAAAGACAGTTCAGAAGAAGAGTGAGGTTATTCAAGTTTAAAAGGAAAGATTCTGTCAAGAAAAATGATTCTAAGAGCAGTTCAAGGAAAAAACCAAAACACGAAGGATGAAATATTGCAGAATTATAATGCTGAAATTTTTAACCTATGCCACAGGCTGCATTTCAGTCTTTGTGCATAAATTTTAGTCCAGCAGTCTCCATATCATCTATGTAGATAGCTTTTCAGTCACCCGAGTCAATTTCATTATCATGGTATAACATCCTCTGTTTGTTCCATTCACTTCCAAATATTCCATTTTAAAGTTCCACTTAGCCTTACAGGTGAATAGCAAACTGTATGTTTCATGATACCTCTTGCATGCTTTATGCTATGCTGATTTCTTTGGATCTGCTTGCACAGATAAGTACTTGGCTGCTTAGGAGCTGCTATAGGGAAACCCAGACCATTTGGTGTTTCAGGCTTCAGACCTCAGCCTTCCTCTGATGTACTTATTGGGACATGAAGTTTTGAAGTCTGTAAGCATTCTGGACACAGTTTAAAAAAGAAAAAGTGAGGATTTCTGCTCTTAAGTTTGAGAACATTTTAGAAAAAACCCTGAACTCCTCTATTTTAGAGGGCATGACATGTTCTAAGAGACTATTGGCATGGTAAACTACTGTGTCTAAAGATTGACAGGTGAAAATGGACAATCTACAGAACTTGCATGGGACAAGACTTCTTCCCGGATTCTGTTATTGAAGGTCATAGATTGTTGTTGAACCACTTTTGTGCAGTGTCCTCACTTGGAACATGAATGAGAGAATAAATCATGTCAAGAGCTGCCCTTCTGATGACTTATTTCCTTCTCCATAGTTCCAAGCAGTTGCTTTTGGGTTTGTTTTTATTTTTCATTGTTTCCCTTCTTTAATATTTGAATACGTAAGCTTGTTCTGTTTATTAGCTTTTGAATCTGGAAAACACCCTATGTCATAGAGGCCCCAACTTGTACCTGACACAAGTTTAAGAATAAAGAAGAAATATTCTGGGCTATTATTGATGGAGACTTATCTCAGGAAGCTGTTACTGGAAGCTCTTTTAAAGTAGAAAAAATCTTTCCATAACTTGATTGGTATAATGACAAGTGCAAGAGTCACCAAGCCTTCAAAAATCAGAAGACTGACATGATAAATACCAAATTCCATAATATGAAACTTTAATTTTAAAAAGTACTTCGAAAATGTTGCTGTTTATCAGTGTCTGTGTGAGGGGGAGGAGTGAGGATAGTGTTCAGATTTTCTGGAAGTTTGGTACAGTGTCTCTAAAATAGTCCTTACAACCTCCTGGTTGTGCCACCATGTTGACCCCATACAAGCTCTAACAAATGCTGTTCTCCCCTGCAGCCACCCTGCTGCCCTCCCAGAGCTTGCTGAGGTCTTGAGAAGGGTGAGTAGCAGCTGGTGGTTCCTTCTCTGGCAAATGACAGGGCTGAAGGGAATAATTGCCAGGTAATCTTCCCTGTCCTCTTCCCCCATGCCTGCTCTGCTGGGCAGAAAAGAGGAATGTTCTCCCCTTCTGCAAGAAGGGAAAAATGCACTTCTGAAAGCCTTGGCAAGCAATTGGGTTCTACTGGATCAAAGTTTCTCTATTGACTTAGTGTGTTTAATGTATTATATTTCGGGGTGTTTTTTTGAGGGTAGAGTTAACAATGTGAGTGCTTGAATGAATAAAATAGCTTTAAGAATCATAGGACAACTTTGTCAAAGAAGTGTGACAGCAGCTAGAAACACTGATGAACTTTGCAGTTACATCAGAGACTGTTCCTTGTCGGTGACTTGCTCTGGTTTCATGATTAGGAGGCTATTAACTGATTGTATAGTGCCTTTTAAGGATTATCAGATCTTTGGTCTAACTTCCATTAAAAAACCAAACCAAAATACACTCCCAAACAAGCAAAAAACCTCCAAACACACCCACAAGTAATACTTTTTCTGTTTCACAAAGAAACAATTCTACTCTATAATTGAACCATTTTAATTTAACTGCTACTTAAAAAAACACTTTCTGGCTTTTTTTTCCTCTTCCCTAGTTGAAAAGCAATGTAATGAATACAGCCAAGACAGTTTGACCAGGTTTGTTGGAGCAGTGAGATGATTCATTAATAAGTAGGTGGGCTAGAGAGTTAGAAACCTACTATGGGAATGGGCAAGAAGAATGTCAAGGCAAATCTTTGGTTATTAACATCATGCGAGAGAGAGAGAGAGAGAAGTCAGTTTCTGAAGAAGCAGTTCCACCTTAGGTGCTAGGTTTGTTTTTGCCTCTTACTCACTGGAGATGATGATTAACTCAGTCTTAAAAGGACAGAAATCATTAGACCTAGCAGAGAAATGGTGTTTATCTGAGTGTGGGCAGTTTGTTCTGTCTTGCCTGGGAGCCAGTGGAAGTCTCTGCATGGTCTCCCGTATTGGGCCATCTCCCATATTGCCCTGTGCCTTCTTTAGTACCTGAACAAACCTGGTGCTTTAGAGTGTCTCAAGATAATCAGGCATCAGTAGTCTGTTCAGTGATTCCAGCCCACAAAGATAATTTAAAGGAACAGGAGAAATCTAAATGACCACATTTCCCTTGGAATATAAATTCTGAACCTAAATTTTCCACCAATTTTTGAGCATTGGTGTGCGCATGTGTAGGTAATGTGTGTGTGTCTTTGTGTATATGTGTGTTTACAAAATTATCAAATGGATAAAACCAAGAATAATATCTATATTTGTACTCTGAACAGAATTACCCACAAATGGAAGATCTGGGGATTTTTTTGCCCTTTTGTTTGCCATTAGTGGGTATTTTTGAGAAAATAATGCATTTTCTAGCAGAAAACCTAGCAGTTGGTTTTTCATATGCATGCACATAATCCACTCAAGCTTTTCCCTATTCACCTCATCCAACTAGTTCCCTCCTTCCATTTAGAAAATTCAGCATTCTCTAAAGCCCAGACAGGGTTATCAATCATGTTCAATATTAGGTTACTTGCAGAAGAGAGTCATTACCTTTAATGTGTAATAACTGTGCCATGAAGATAATACAATAAAATCCAAGAAATGTAATTTAGAAAGGCTTCCTGCTCAAGCTTAAAAAAAAAAAGTTATAATCCCATCCTTAGGGTCACAGAAAATCTTGTTTATTTTATTCCTTCTACTTTGTTTGTGTCTTTTGGGGCTTCTTGCAGAGTATGCATCATCTGCCTGGGATGGTTCTCAGTGTGGGTCTGCTGCATTCAGCTATTTCTATAGAAACACCCAAGAAGATTGGTTGTGTAATACAGCTGCTATGCAGCACAGAGAGCAACCGTTGTGTTGGATTGTGATTGTAATGCTCCTGCTAATAAATCTTACTATTTGATGGATTACAGGGAGTAGGACTATGCTGTACTTTTGACAGAGGTGTGAATGGTGCCCAAATGGAAGTTTTGGAAACTTGGAAAAATATAAGCAATATTTTGTGGTCACATGTACCCCCAGGGAAGGAAATGGCTGTTTTTTGGAGTGGCTTCAGTGGGAGGGAGGGTCAGGGTGTGGAGCTGCTATTACTACTTGGTACCCTTTCCTTTGGCTTTGGTCTCCAGCACTGACACACAACTGTGCCTTGCAGTCCCTCTGAAAAGGGAGCAAGGTAGTGTCAGCTTTGGAAGGCAGAAAAGTAATGAGGAAATAAATAGCCAAGAGGACTTCTGTCTTGGGATGAGTAGTGTAACCTAGTTATTTCAAACAGCCTTTTGTGAGAGATTCCCAGCTCTGACTGGATTTCTTAGTAACCAATCCAGCAGTGGGAGATCCAAGCTCTGTGGTTTAAGAGTTGAACAGTATTTCTCCACTCCTAGAGATGATGTGGCTGGTAGATGTCTTTGAATGAGGGGACCATTCCTTTTTTTTTTCCTCAGCACCTTGGATTAAAATCCTGACTCAGTTGCCAGAATTCTCCCTTCATTCACTTTATTGGCAAATGTTTACCATTTTGAAATATTTGGTGAACTGTTCATTTAAATTTTATTTCACTATTTTTTCTCTATTGGGTATCTTCCCACAAGGCTATATGTTGTTCTTCTTATTGCAATTCAAATTTCAGCAACGAACATTTTCTGCTAGTTTGATAAATTCAGTTTCAGTGTTGGAGTTTTCAACAGGGAGAGGGTTTCCATGAACTGTTCTCTCTAGAATTAAAGATAGTAGCACCGAGTCTGTGTGTTTGCTGTGATATATTTTGCTGTTAAACTTTTAATGGGGTTCCTACTATTTATTTTCTGTTGGAATATGCTTCCCTCTGCCCTTGTCTCCAGTTGTACATATCTTGGAGAGCAAAGCAGCCTTGTTAGGTATAGATGACCTTCTTTGGACTTACTCCGTTGTTACCTTTAGGTGCATACTTATAACTAAGTAAGCAACCATGCAAAGTAACAAAATCAGTCAATTGAACTCAAGCCCCTTTAGATCTGAAATTGCAACTAAGCAGCTGGAGTTTACACTAGTGGTTCTCTGTATTACTAGCAGAGGTAGTGATCAGTGTTTGAGAGGGAAGTCGAAACAAGAACCAGAGTACTGCTGGTAAAACTTGGTTGAGGATTTTACCCCAGAGGAGGACACCAGAAAGCGTGACAGCTAACCAAGCTTCTGAGCCACTCCTACATGGAAGCTTGGTCAGGTTATGTGGTACCAAGGGGCCTGAGGGAGGTCCTACTGGGAAGGAGTGGACTGTTAGCAAAGCTTCTAACAGTGTTTTGCCACTTCAGCTCACTTAATATTCAACTCTGAAATGTGATGTTTCAATAGACAATATTAGCAATTCTGCTTCTTTAACAGTCCAACTTCAGTACTGTGATACGAGTTTATAGTTTCATTGGATAGTTCCCTATGTAAACTGTTTGAAAGAAAACTGAAGGAATTTGCATTTTCTCTCAATAGGAACTAGCTCTTTGCACCAAAGTTCTGAAAAAATAGCTATAAATTAAAAATAGAGGCAGCTGAATATACAGAAAGCTTTCATCTTCTTTGTATTTCTTTCCACATGTGCAACCAAAACTCAAACTGAATTTGCTTTTAACTGTTCTCATGATATTGAGGTTGCATTGTCTCTGGACACTGAAATAATCCAGTAAACGTGCTCTCTGCTTAAGTGCAACTTTAATTTGAAAATCACATCCATAGCAGTTCTCGGAAATCCTATTTGGAATTACTAAGCATGATTGCTCATGCTGGAATTGCTTTAAAAATTCAATTCAGTCAGATACCAGAAACTATTTCAAGTGACTTTTCTAGCCAATTTTTGTTACACAGCATAGGTCAGAATTAGTCTCTGCACATTAAGTATAGTCAACACACTGATTATTCTGTGGAGCAGGAATCTTGACAAAGCACTATGGAATAAATTCTAAAAGAGAATCACAGTTGATATACACTAAAAAAATGTGAAGTAGATTTGTCAAATTATATGTGTTGTGAATTAGTGTCTTGGCTTGAATTAATACAAGAGAGTTATCTAGAGACTATTTTCTGGATCAAATTTGTTGATGCAATGTCATATTTGATCTATTAAATATCTTTTTCTTAACACTGCAACTATTGCTAGTCAGCACTTGTTAGATGTTTCTTGCTTTTGTAGCCTTAAAAATTTCTCTGAAATGTCAAGGGTCGAAATTTGTTTCTCCTGTGATAAAATGTTGTATCAGTGAGAGAGTAAATCTACATGTATTCCTGTGGTTGGTTATCAGATTTTGCTTAACTGAAAAACCGCATCTGAGTAAGACCTCTAGTCTTTGGAAAGATGTCAGCATGTGATGAATGCTGACCCCATACTGGAGGAGTGTGTGTGTACTTGGACAAGTCAAGATAACTATTTTGCAGTAAATTAAACATGGTTATGACTAAGACTGCATTTCCTTTAAAGTTCTTACAAAATTTGTCTCAAATGCTTGGCTATATTCATTGCTCTTACTTTTCACAAAACCAAGGCATCATAGCCTTAGTCACACATCACTTCAGTTTGTTCTGGGCATTGCCGGTGTGCCCGTTGGAGCTGATGCCATCCAGGGTATTCTGCAGCTGTTTGACCTAGCACTGATTTGAAAGAGAAAAGGCTTAAAAGTTGTTAACTATCTGAGGTAGCTCATCTTTCTCAGATTAAGTCTCTGCTGAACTGGTTGGAGATCTCAGTGGCTAGGTGGCTGGTACTCAGGCACCCAGCATTCCCATTTGCTTGAATGGGAAGCAAAAATCCATCAATGAAACTTCAGGTTGGTTAGAGGTGGCATGAAAAAGTTTAATCTGAGAGTAAATCATGCAGCCAACCATGCGACTTTCTGCATCATGATTTCTGGCTCATAACATCTTTCTGTGGAAGTTTTCTCTAAGGTGTGGATTCCCCAGGGGTACTGAATGTAATCACAGATAGCAAATTTATATTAGCACTGCAATTTAGAGTAATATTTCTCACTTCAATACTCCTCTTTTGAGAGTGTTAAGTTCTAAAGTGAGAGACACTGTTGGAATACCCTTGAAGCGTAGTGGCAGCTGGTGATCTTTGCTCTAGCGACACCCATTTTAGCTCTGGTTATAGTTAGGGCTAGGAAACAAGATGGATGTTCCCAGTTTAGATCTTAAATCATTAATAAGAAGAATGAGATTAAAATGTGCTTTGCTAAAGAATGCCAGTCTCCAGACTTAGCATTTTATGTATTTTTGGAGAATTTGCCCACTTTAATTTGAAAATCAGTTTGCTGTGTTTTCAGTTTTTAATATTGAAACGGCTTGTTACAAAAATTATTTTTATGGCAAACCTTGTAAATAACTTTGCTTGAAGGGATGTGTCTCTTGTTTTCTTCAGGCTGTTGCCTTTCTCTATAAGACTGCATAGTAGTGGATAGTGTGCCTTTTCTTTATTTTTTGTGGGATTTTACTTATTGTGTATAATCCCACATAACAAAACCAAGATTCATGTAAAACTAAATAGCCCTTGTGTCCCTGTATATTTCTGTGAGGTTGTGTGGTTTCCTCTGAAATGGAAACTGGACTTTAAAGTCTATGCTCTACTTTTCTAACGTGTCAGCAGGGTGTCAGGCAAGAGAGCCTGTAAAACTGGGGAATAAATTTTTTCTCTGAAGGGAGAGTAGATCTAGGGCTCCTACTCCTTTGTTCTTTTAATAGCAGCCTATTTTTGTTTTGCTTTAAGAAAATGATTCAGTGGTCTATTTACTGTGGCCAGAATCTCAAGCAGGGAGAGATGGTAAAACCATCTGGTCTGGTGCTCCAAAACACAGTTTGTTTGGATTTGTGATAAAAAAATTCTAAAAATACATTTACTTAAAGAGGATACATTTTACTTTGTTCTCTCAATGGAACTGCAATGGCTTGAGCAAAGCTAATTTATTTCCATAGTTTAACCTTGTGTCTATGGTTTCTTTTAGCTTTTGGGTTTGTTGTGATAGTTTTGCACAATTCCAGTTAAAATCTGAACTGGGAATAGAGGCGTCAGTAGTGTCAGGAGATGTAGGCACAACATAACTTAGTATTTCTTTGGCTACCTTAGACTGAACTGATTGCCTGATTTTCATGTTGCTAGGTATCTGTGACTAGACTTCTGTCAAGTATACACACACACACACACACACAAAGTGGTTCTGCTAAGCTGAGTTTATTATTTTTATGCATGTCTATGTAATGTATTAGTTCATTGTCTTAAGATCACAGGAGATCCTAAACATATGGAGCATGTTTAGTATGACAGCATAGTGTTAGCAAATTATTTTTTTGCTCTTGCTAGGTTTAAATTTGACAGTGGTTCCTGAGCTGTGGCTCACAGCGTACTTGTTAGTAATTAGAAGGAAGTAGTAGGGTTCTGTGGCAGTGACTGTCTCCAGCTGCTACTCACATTAAGAGAAAGCCACACACATGATGCCCTTGTCTACTGTCAATCTGTGGTTTCTATCATATCTGGACTATCGCAAATTAATGGCTTGGAGAGATGTAGACTCCGTGCAATAGGAGGTGGTAGGGAGTGAGTCTTCAAGTTCCTTCCAGTAGCCATGCACTGTTCTGGGAAAGCCTTTTGGAAGCCTTGAATTGCTGCATTTTTATGTTTCTTAAAAAAAAAGATAATAAAAAAAAATCTCGTGGGTTTCATCACAAGATTTATTTGTGCTGTTAACTGCTGTGATGAAGGTGATCCCTGAAGTCTTCAGCACAAGCTCGGTAACAGATGACTTTGTCAGGGCAGTATATTGGATCTGTTACAAACAAATGATAGATGGCTTGGTCAGATCATGTTTGTCTTGGATTTCTGTTCTCTTGTAGTGGAAATTTTGTTGCACAGTCCTTCATGTGAGTATTTAATAAAGACAGATACACCAGAAGTACCTGCAACACATGCAACAAACATTACAGGCATAACTTTTTCTAATTTAAATGAAGATTTTCATTTAAATCCAGTGGCAAAGGAGTTCTTAACTGTCAGACAGGAAAAGACTTGCCATGTATTTGATACTTCTTTTCATAAAGCCCTAGAGTTCCTTTAGGCTGATTGATCCATTTTTTCCAAAGAACAGGACGAGGACTGGTCCTGGGCTCCTTGCTCTCTAAGTAGTGGCTGTTTTGTATTGGGCTTGGAATGGGCACTGCTTTGGTTCTTGGTTGCATGTAAAAATATAACGAACTAGAATGAAATACTAATTTTGTATTCATCTTGTAAAATTTTTGCTTTCTTGGTTCATGTGGCTAGTCCAAGGGAAACAGCAGGCCAGTGTTTGTGAGGCAGGCAAATTGGGTTTGTTCTTTGAATTTGTGAGAGAAATACTTATATATTGAACAAAACTAGTTGTAGTATCTGACCTGCTTAAGGATTCATCGTATTTTTTCGTTCTTCATGAAGCAAAGCTTGGAGAAACAGATTGAAAATATCATGGGAACCGGAATGAATATAGCTTTTGGTAGAAACCAAAATGTGATTTGTTCTAGCCTTTCTTTTCTATTATTTTAATTCTCAGTATTGCATTCAGGGAACAAAATAAGTCTTCCTGTGGGTTATTCATCACCTGTAATTTTCCATAAGTGTTTCTCAAAGTCTCCTGGAGTAACTGTATTTGTTTCACATATCAAAGGAAGTGAGATCAAATCCTGTTATGGTGTTCTTTTCCATCAGGTTAGCTGAGTTTTTGCATTTTAGAATGAACTTATGGGGGCATGGGCAAAAAAAAAAAAAGGTAATATCCTATTAGTAGTTTTTTGGATCTTATATATTCAAAATAAAATTTCATTTTGCAAAGACAAAATAAGAGAAACCTTAGAGAAGATGAGAGACATCCCACAAATATTACATGCATATAAATGTGCTCCATGTGAACGTTAGCATTAGCTGACTCAGGGAAAGACCTTTGCCTGTGCAGTAGTGTGTAGGTCCTGACTCTAATCCTTAAGCTGTCCATTATAGAAGAAATTCTGTTGTTTCTGTAGCCATTGGAGGGCAAACTGGCCATGCACAACTCCTCTGACCCATGATTACCTGGGGACTGCTGATGTCCTTTTCCCCTTCCCTATACATTCAGAAAGATTAAGTGATTTTTATTTCGAACAAACTTCTTGTGGGATAGTGCCATTGTCAGAGCAAACTTGATGTAGAAAGTGCACAATCTCCATGGAGAAAATGTTTTACTGGAGTCTGAGGTGCAACATCTGGGGAAAATAAGAGATTCTTGAGAGCAAAGTGTGTTGTCAGAGTATTTGGTTAAGTGTATTTGTAAGTCAGAGGTTCAGATAATGTTGCTTGAGTGAGGTAGAGTGGCCATCACAGGACTTAGGAGAAAGTTTGCCATTTTTAGAACCATTTCTTGTGAGGAGATAAAACTTCTCCCTGGGCAACTGAGTATGTTGTGTAAGTTGTGAGAGAAGAGGTTTCAAAAAAAGGGGGTATATTGCATCAGCAGATGAGTAAGGTGAATATTTCATCATTGATTGAACTCTGGTTATTGTCAGCAATGTGAATTTTACCACTGACTTGGAGTTGCTGTGTCCTCTTGGAAGTCCCATTCTTGAGAAGTACAGCAGCCTAGATTTGGCTCTGACTCTTGTCACTTGTACTGTTCTTGTGGTTTTGAGAAAAGTCAAAGAGCTGGAACAGAGCATGGAAAGCAGAAATGTAGACATAATTTTAAAGGAGCTATTGCTGAATACTGAGATGTATGCAGAATGGTGGTAGTGGGGATGAAATTGCAATTTAACTGTGGGAGTCTTGTTGACTTTTCTCAGGGATTTGACAGCTGCCTGTTGCCCAAGAACTGGGGCAGGACCCCCTGCCTCTGGAGGCTGAGACATATCCACAGGTGGCTGGGCTTTGTTCTGCATGTGGTAGGGAACAGATTCTGTGAACTTTCTCTCTCGGTGCTGCTTGCAAAGTACCTACTTACCTCAAAGCTGATGGCAATTCTCCTCTGATTCTAAAAGTGAAAGTCTTTTGCTGGTTAAGTTTATGGGAAGAAATCTCAGAGATTGCCTTTTAGTTAAAACAAAAAGCCCCCAGCATTTTACAGCTCATCTTTTTGTTTCAGAGACATGTTTTTGTACCCATTTTTTCCTTGCACTTGACAGACAGTCAGTAGTTGCCAGATGCTAATAAAATTGTAAGGGATGGAGATGCTGAAATGGCATCCCTTTGGTACAACTAGTTTATTCCTGGGGCAGCCATAAATGCAATCTATCAGAAGCAGGGAGCCATTTCACTCTAGCACAGATGGTTTAATGTAGCTGGAAGAGAGGATAAACCCCACCTGAGGGCTCACAGGGGACTTGTGAGCATTGCAGCCTTGCAGCCGGGATATAGGATAGGGCAACTTCAGAGATGTGACCTCTCACAAATAATGCACCTGGGTGGGAATTACAGCTCTCTATTTGTCTGCCTAAGTGTGTGATGTTCAATGTAAATGGAAGCCTACTGAACTGCAGGAGACAATTTTGCTTGGCTGTGCTGCTTGCTTAGTCTTCATAGAAACAGGAAAAAAATCCAACTCCCCGAAAAACACCACCACCAAGAAACTCCTCTTTTTGGCCATGTGCCAGGCTTAACAGCCAACCATGAAAGCAGCTTGGCGCCAAGGACTGTTGAATTTTTAGTCTCTATCCAAACTATACGCTTTGAGGTTTCTTTACTATAGTGTCTTCTCCAATCTGTAAGATAATTACTATGCTAACTTAGTTGAAATACAAACAAAACAAAAAGGAAAATTGACACAAGGACACCTTTTAGCAGGTTTGCAAGGAGCAAGAGCACTTCCTTTTTGTGCCTGAAAACACTCTTTTTAGCCTGCTTCTCTGTTGACCCATGGAGAACAAATTAAAAAACATCTACCAGGCTGCAAGCAACCTTTTCAGGTCTAATTCCTGAGACATTTCTTGTGACTTCCTGTGAAGGGACTCCCTGCTAAGATAGAGTCTGATCACTCTGCAGAAATTGCTTCCAAAGCCAGGTGCTAAGTCTCCACCACTGTTGGAGAAGACAACTTAGAAACAAATAAGTTTTTGGTGTTAAATGAAAGATACCAGGCTGATGGGTTTCCATTTTTATCCCTACTTCCCTACCACCTTTTCTCCAAATTTTTGCTCTTGTTGTCACTACATTGAGCTGCAATTTGTGAACAATTTGGCTGGCTCTCAGCCCACTGTGGTAGGTATTGCTGAAGCCAAGAGGAATCACTTGAGAGGAGGTGCAATAAGAGGAGGGACTGGGAGTTTTCCAGTGGGAACTATTTCTCTGCTTCTTTCTTGTGCCGTCTTCCATACTTTCCTCTTATTTTTGTCACCTAGAGACTTGTGTCTTTAAAGCCATATGGACAGCCACTCTTCTGCAGTGGCAGCTCATCAAAGCCCTCTTCACAGTGCTTTTTACAATTCACTAGATAAACCACCTCCATTTTTCATTTTCATTTCAGAATTTCAGTTGCGTTGCAGCTAAGTATAGAGGTTGTGGCCTACTTGACATTCTTTTATATACCAGAGCCAGTCTACCCTCATTTAGCTTTGCCACGTTGTACTTAGGCTGCAAACTAACCCCATTAATCTCGTAAAACAGGTATGTTGTATTACCCTTATGTACTCTTGGATGCTGCATTTTAGCTACAGGTAACTCTGTGGTGGTGCAAAGAAAGCAGAGCAGTGGAGCAACGGGGCAAGACTGGGAATGAGTCCTCAGACAAGGTGGATGTGTTAGCTGGTTGAAAGATTGTATTTTTACTATTTAATTTTAACTTTTTGTTTTTAAGTATGTAGGCTGGCAGTAAAACTGTCCCTTAGGAAAGCATTGCAGGTTGCTTCTTTCTGACTTGTAGTACATCTTCTTTACTCTTCTCAGCACCATTTAGGTTGCCCTGGTGCTACATTTAAAGGAAAGGGGAGATAACAGTTTTGACTTCCTGGTTTTTCTGATCATGCTCTCTGTCCATAAAGACCTGAAGATAAGTGAAATCTTGATTCTTAGCGTTGTTATAGGTCACCTTTCTGCTCCTTAATCCTGTTGTTCCTGCTCTAGTGTGGCAAAGATTATAGGCTTAGGTTGTAATGTGTCTGAAAGTGCTGTGCTCATATCCCTGTAGCTAAATATACCATTGCAGTTTTAGTTTTAATTCCTTTTCATCAGGTATTCAGTGGTGACCCAGTATTCAATAGCATATGTTTTTTTGCCCCCCAGTACATTTGATTCCCATGTTATTTCTCATCTGAGTATTAGCTAGACCTCCTGTTTCTAAAGTCAGTTGCTGTGCTTTGTCTAGATGTAGGCAGTGTATAAAGATGCTTATTAAATGCAATTGTTTTCCCATTTCTAAATGTATTCCACTGTGAAGCTGAATTATTGAAGAGCTGCATATAATCTGAGATATTACCCCTGAACTGTAGAAACAAAATGTGTAAGAGATGTAGGCCAAACTTCAGTCATACAGTATTTTCAATATGAGGATATTGTGTCACTGTAAAAAGACTGAGTGACTATCCTTTTCAGTTAATAGCAGCTTCGTATTAGGGGTTTACCAGCATAATGCTGTCTGTTGTTTATAAGGTGTCTAGTCAGAATGGTGTTACTTGGGAATTCTGTGTGCTGATGGAAAGAATCTGACTTAATCCTGCAGAATGCATGTGCATGTCTGGGTAATAGAGGGCTGAGTGGTTTCTCAGAGTTGCTTTGGGGTATGGGAAGACAGATTTGCTTTCCATCTCTGTGGGGCAGGCCAATTAAAACTGAGTTGCAATTGAAGCTGTGCCAGCTTGCCCAGGAAGGACCTTCACCTGCTGCCCCATAAAAATGGGGCTTGACTGTTTTGTGTCAAATGCAGTTACCAATTTCTGTATCAGATTTGGAACAGGCTGCCCAGCGAAGTAGTTGAGTTGCCATCCCTGGAGGAATTTAAAAAACATACCAAGATGGTACTCATGACATGGTTTAGTGGTGGACTTGGCAGTGCTGGGTTAATGCTTGGACTTGACAATCTTAAAGGTGTTTTCCAGCCTACATGGTTCTATAATTCTAAACTCTCCTCTAATCTGTATCAGCACTGTAGCTATTAGAAACACATCTGTGAGGGCAAACAGGTCATGAGTGAATTTCAGATCAGGAATTCACTAGTCTTTCTCTCTTCTTTTTGTGAGGAGGTGTTGAAGTCCCAACAATTGTAAGGGCCCAGCCTGTGAATGATGCTAAAGCAGAAGCAGTTTCATTTCGTGGAAGAACCTCGATAAATTGTTAATCTGCTGCTCCTGAGAACAGGAGTGAAAGAGATCCATTCAGGAAGATGTATTGCTTTCAAGGATAAGCCCAAAGAAAATCAATCCACAGCCAACAGAAAAGGGCACTTCCATGATGGTTGGAACTCTGTCTATTGCAGAAGTTTTAACTACACTGGTCTGGAAATTGCTGTAAATTTTCAATTTTACAGCGATTTTTTTTTTTTTTTTTGCTTGTTTTTATATACACTAGTGTTGTTTGTTTTACTGTTTTGTGATTATTGTGAGGGTTTTTGTTCTATGGGAAGGGGTGTGTGTTGGGGTTGTTTGCATTTTTTTTCTTCTTTTATGCTCTTATGTAACATCTGTATTGCGTGGTATTGTTCTTTCACATCCCAAGCAGCCATCATTATTTCATACAGCAGGTTTGTGTGAGACTACTGTTCATTTCAGAATTCAGAAATCTATGTCTAATTTTAACCTATTTACAGTTTTGCTGTATTTCTTTAATAAACTAAATGGCTTTAGTGTTAATGAGCAGCAAAATAAGAAAGGACAAAGAACAAACATTCAATTCCCTGATTGTTCATTATTAACAGAATAATTTTGAAAGCATCCTCCTGCCTTAGCTGAAGACAACTGATGCCTTTTTACAGGATTTGGAATATATGGACTTGGTTCCTGACTCTTCAGAGGCTCTCAGCTAAACCTGGTTGTGTTCTCTGGATGTTTCTTGGGTATAAATATATGTGCCACAGCAGTGACAGATTCATCCTCTCATGAGAGACATAGTTCTCCTTTTCCTGTACCTGTCTTTACTTGGACCAGAGAGGCGGGAACGCCTGACTGTGCTTTATTTACCAAAATTTTGCCAAAGGAAAGTCCAAGGTTGTTGTTCAATCTGTGGACTAGTGGAAAAAAAATTACAAGTGAGGTGTTCTTCTGTCACCTCAGGGGTGCTGCAACACTTCTGTTATTCATAGTTCTGTTGCCACAGTTTTAACCTATTCTGAAAAGCTGTCAATTACACATATCTCAAAAGACAAAACCAAAAGTATTAAAAGTTCCTCACTGACACAGCAATATATCTAAAGGTAACATCAGGCATGAAAAGAGACAGTATAACTCAAAAGACTTCAATTCAATTCATGTCTGGACAGCATCATAAAGCCATATACAAAGATGGGATACTCTGACATCACTTGACCCTAAGCACACATTACAGTCAGAGGAGGAAAACAGGTCGCTTTTAAGAGTGTCTATGTTGGTAAAGTCACTTTTGGAGGACTGTGCCTTCCTTCATTGACTATAAAAATACCCTAAATACATCAAATGATTTGACTAAGCATAAAGCTGCATGTAATTTAGCAAGACTGAAAAAGCAAAATTATTGCTGATGATTTATTTATATAGATTCCTAATAGAAACACCCATCTTGAAATTCCCTAAACACCCTTGCTAGTCTGTGGATTTGTGAGACACTAAACTTTAGGGAGGTCAAAACCCTTTTTTCTTAATTAAGAATGCTAATCCAGTAGAGGAAGTAGCAGAATTTATGTGGTATCTGTTACGTAGTCTGTACTGCACAGAACATAGCTTGGGGGGCATAAATCTGTAACTTTGAGCTTTTGTGTATACCTTATAGATTTAAATTAGGCTTAAAAGGTGAAATTGGTATGCATAAAGAAATATGCAATGCACAGAGCCTTCAGTCTGATGCATTTCTACTACTGCAGAAGCATTTCTGATACTGCTCAAGCATAGCTCCTTGGCAATGCAACCTGCTTTCCCCTCTGTGCAATGACTTCCAGGGAAACACAGTGTCGAACTTGGAGTGCTCAGTGAGTGGGCTTAGCATAACTGACACATTAATTAAAAGTCTGGAATAGAAACTGAATATCCAAGCCTAGTCAGAATGAAACTACAAAAGTGCATATTTCTGATTAAAATATAGCACTTGTGCATCTAACTTGAGGGTGAGTCTCAGTGAAATTCATTGCAAATCTCCCTGTAGCCTATTTCACATACAAAGTAATTTCTTTGATTTGGTTTTCTCTAGCCAAATGCATTGTGATTTGTGTGGTCGACGTCTGTTGGTCTAAACACCTGGTATGTCAAAAGAAGTTTTCATACTCTTTTTTATTTGCTTCTCCATCTGGAGAGAAGATGGAAACTAACAGTTTAATTTTAGAGCTGAAAGATGATTGCATACTGTGGTGGTGAGTGTAGTAGAATTTAGGCAGAGCAAAATGTCCAAATACCCACTTTCATAATGTCTGCTCACTTGTGTTTGTGTTTCACTTCAATCAACACCCTCCATCTATTGATGTTTCTTCACCGTGCCTAAAAAATAAATTATCTGCTAAATCTTCTTTACATCCACAGCTAAACTGGCAGGATGTTGGTTAGAAGCTCTGTTAATAAAAGTTAAAGTCTTGAGGCTTAACTCTTTCAAAGTTAGACCTTTTCAAGCTGTGCCTCAATTGAGAGGTTGATATTCATGAGCCGTTTTGAAGAAGTGAATGCTGAGGTAACAAACAACTAACTCGATGGTATTAATTTGCTCAGCTATTTGATTAAAGGTTGCTTATGTAAGGAGAACCTGGTCAAAGACAAGGTCTCAGAAACTTGCTTTTCTGTTTGTTCATTTTGAAAATGCTCCAAGAACCAAATTTTTCCTTATTTAAGCTTCTCTAATTTTAAATGAGAATACTACTTTCTCCGCTTTGAAGAGACAGTGGAAAAGGGAGTTAATTCTCAGCATGCAGTGATCTAGCATTTCCTTCATGGTAACTGTTGTGTTCTATGTTTGCTGATAGTTGTTTGAAGTGCCATATACAAAGAAATCCCATGTTTTATGGAATGGCTTTATTCTCTTTCCAGCCTTTTGTGAATTAAAAAAAAACCTGTTGCATGTCTCTGCAGTACTTAGAGAAGAGTGGAGGAGTAAAGAAAAACTTTGGGACTGTGTGTGGAGGGAAAATGGAAAGATGCAGTCCTGAAATTCAGTACTAATGGAATTAGTGTGAGCAAAACCAGACCCTGACTGTTTTAAAGGATATAGAGCCCTTTAAAGAGCTAAAGACCTGCTCTTGTTGTCTGACTTTAGTGAAAGTTGTTTATCATTAGAGGCAAAAAATTAGATTCTTTCTTGCTCTGGCAAGATTTAGTTTCTTTTGGTTAGTATTTCACATTAAAAAATCTAATGTGTTTCAAATTACAGTAATTTGAGGTTTTGGATAGGAGTTGTCTAATAAACATAATCAAGAAAAGATGTTCCATGGAGTAAGTCACATAATATCTGGGTTTGTTACTGTGTTTTACTTCCCCATCTGCCCCACCCAACCAATACCAGAATAGTTTACATTTATTTTTAGCTTTATAGGGTTTCTATTTTATTTTTTCTAGTCACATATCACAGGGGTATCTTGACTTCTGAAAGGTTTCTTGTAGCTGGAAACCTTGGGGAGCTCAAAGGGGCAGGAGAGTGTTGAGGGGGTGGCAGGGAAAGGAGAGGGGCCCAGTTCCTCACCCACAGCTCTTCATCTGCATGGTGCCTCTGTGCTCTTCAAGAGCAGAATTGAGGGGGTGGTATCGCAAACCTCTTCTGAAAACTGAATTTTGTACTGGCATCAAAACCCGGTGGTCCAAGTCAGGGAGCTCCCCAGCTGTGAGCAGGGTGCTGAGGGTCTGCAGCACGGCTACACAGACACTGTTGGCCAAGCCTTTTTACAGCTCTGTGGTAGCTATGACACACATTTCCCTCACATGGGATTTTTCTGCACATAGGACTGCTGTGATACCACTTAAAATTATCATCTTGGCTGTTTCTTATGCTATTTACTTCTGTTTTCAGACTTGTTTTAAAATGAAATGAACTTTGTAGAAGACAAAGGGACAGCATTTCTGTAAGTTACTGCACATTATGAGCCATTATGGCTCAAATATGTCCCTCCCTGTGGAAGTCTCTTTACAGTCTTATTTGGCTACATGAAGAATCACTGTGTTGCAGACTACTGACTTTACCCTTTCTGTTTTAGACGTCACTCGTAGTGACTTAGGCAACCTGTTTCCTGGATTTATCTCATGAGTGATGTACTAAAGCTGCAAATGAAATGTGACATAGGAATCATTTTCCTGAGATGACACCTAAAGGCACTTTAATGCATTGAACCAAGAACAGGCTTAAGACTTAACGCAGTGCCCCAAATCTGTCAGCAGGACCATAGTTGCTTCCCACCCAGGCAGAGCATGTACCAGAGGGCTGCATGGCACTGTTTTGCAGATTTGCTCCTGCTTTGGAGTGTGCCACAACATATTTGACAGTAGACTAGATCATACGAATTCTGAGTTCAGTTTGTACATGTACAGGAGGTGATTTCTGCTCTGTCACTGTAAAGGAAGACTGAGGATTCCCTCATCTGAGGAAGTAAGGGGGAATGACTTTCAGCAGTGGTGATTGCTGTGATGTGTAGTGAGTATGTACAAAGATGGGGAATCTTTAGCAATCACGTCCCTGATGGTGACTTGAACATCTGTTCAACCAGGTACCATAGCCCACACAGATCTGGATTGCTACAAAAGAAATGAGGAAAAATGTCAGGAGCTTCCATTTGAACATCAGGACACACTTTCACCATGCAGGTGACTGAGCACTGGCTCAAGTTACCCAAAGAGGTTGTGAAGTCCCCACCCTGGAGATGTTCAAAAACTGTCTGGACCTGGTCCTATTGAGCATGGAGGTTGTATTGAGATCACCTCCAGGGGTCCCTTCCAAACTCATCTGTTCTGTGATTCTGTTGCTTTACTTCTTGTACTCAACATTCTACAGGTACTCTTGGATTAGCCAGAACTGGGGGCCTGGGCAATGAGAGTATAGGAAGTGCATAGTTTTGCAATTTCTGTTTGGGGCTGATTTTGCAAGAAGGGGTCAGACTTATTTATTCATTGCACTGCAGATTTCCTTCTTGAAGTTAAAAACTCTTCTAAATGTGATTGAGAGGAATAACTTGTGCTGTCATCAAACCTTTAAGATTTCTTTTTGTATTGCCCTCTGAAAGTTGACTTGATATGCTATTAAATAGCAAAGGTGCTTTTCTGTGTAGATTTTTTAAAAATACCAACATGGACATGAGGAAAGTTCAGGACAGAGACATTTCAGTGCTTATTTGTGTGTAAGAGGGCTGCAAACACCTTATGCATCTGATGTGTCTAACATTGCTGCCAAGTACAAGTGTGAAAGCAGTTTCGTACACAGACTGGCTGGGAACAGGGGCAGAAGGTTGGGTGGGGAATGAGAGGTTCACATCTGTTGTGGAAGATGGTATAGAATGTTCTAGCTGTGCAGGTATAATTCTCCCTAGAAATAAAATGAACTTAATAAGTAGTGGTGTATTCAATGTTTATTTTTTAAAAAAAGCCATAAAAATTCTGAATGTATATGCACATCAGATTTCATTAGTTATATTTGCACTGGATACCAATTGATGTCTCTGTAATCCTTCCCTATCCATGTCCCTTAAGTTTTGCATAATAAATTCAGAAAATACTACAGAAGTTGATGCCAGAAAAGGTCTCTGGTGGAATTTTGCAAGCATGCCAGAAAACATTCTGTGGATGGTAGCTTGGGACAGTAAGTTAAATTACAATACTAAATGCAGGGTTTAGTTGAGAACATGAAAAGCATTTAAAATTAGGGGAGGGAGGGGGAATTTAACTTCCCCATAACTCCAGACTGCCACTCCCTTTGGTAATCAGTGGCGTCCTCAATGGGGACTCTGTAAGTATTAATAAAACAAAAAGATCCCAATGTTCTAGTATCACATCTGGAAAAGCCTAGAAGACCTTACATGTAGCTTGTGTAATGTTGATGATAAAATAATTTCTGACAGATATTCTGAGCTGGAGCCACAGTTCTGGTTATTAATATCAAACTGTACAAATGGTTGCTCAGGCTCCTTCAGCCTTCTGGCTCTCAATCTTACCTCCATCTCAGTGCAACTCTTCTGCTCCAGCACTAGAAATGGAAATAGTGAGATTTGATGCTAATTCCAGGACATTATGCTCCTCAGCTTGTGCCTCGTCTCCTTCAGAGAAGAACAATCTCTGATGGGAGCTGGATCAGAAGGAGTAAAGATGTGTATGAGAGGTAAATAGAGACTAATAATAAAATGAGACCCAAGCTGTGGAAGTGAAACTAAGGAAAATAAGGTAATGCAATGGTAGGAGAGTTTTCTCACAATTGTTTTCTGTATAAGTAGCTTTCAGCTATTCAGACAAAAATAAATTTAAACCAGTAAAATAACAACTCCTTGCTTACCCCTTCCTTGCACAGTTTTCCTTGAAGCATCTTTCTTGGATGATGTTAACACTATTGATTTTGTTTGTTTGCTTAGTTTTTTTTAAAAAAAATCTAAATCTAGATGTCAATAAATAACAACGACTAGATTTTTTTCCCCAGGTTGCATGAATTATACATGTACGTAGATTTTATAATGTGTTTACTTAATCAGTGGTTGCTGAAATTCTTAAAAAGCGCTTTAAGAGGCCATTGGGTTATTCTGCTGATTGTAAATGATTTTTATTTAAGAAGGTATGTCTAGATTTTCTTAAATTGGCTTTGATTTCTGAATCTAAGACCTGAATCAGTAGTGGAGAAACCTGGAGCTTGATTTAGAGGGTCACTCTGTAGATTAATTGCGGGAGGTGTCCCTGGGTAGAGGGGAGAGTGATTAGCCTTAGTGTATTTCAAGAGCAGTGTCATAGTGGCAGTGACTGTTTCTAGAACTATTAGCTTTGTTCATTCAGATGTGATTCCTATTTCCCTATTGATTATGCTGTGATTGGGTGCACAAGAAGTCCTGTGTTAGTCTGAAGTCATGATCAGTGTCTTTTAATCTTTACAAAAGTTGGAAATCCATACTCTTCCCCACTGGTTAGAGAGCTTTTCATCTGAAACTGTAACTTGAGGTACACTGTATTTTTGTTTAAGGCTGGCTAGTGTTACCAGCCTCTACTGGAAGTTTTTTCCACTCTTT
>VZTJ01004964.1:717233-743591 GCA_013397795.1 Orthonyx spaldingii
TTTTTTTTTTTTTTTTTTTTGTGTGTATGTGGCTCACTTGGGGACTATTTGGAAAAAGATTTGTAATCTTAGCCTTCATCAGACCACACAAGTCAAGAGGCTGATCCCCTCTTGGGCTTGTCAGCAGTCAGCTTAATCAGGACAGAACGTGAGCTGTAGTGAGAATGGGTTAGGCATGTTTTTAGCCCACACTTGTAGATCGGTGTCATGGGGGGCCAGCAACACTGAGCTGTTTGGCAGTGAGGACTCATTATGTGCCTGTCCCCTGTGGTCCCTCAGCAAGGGCTTGAGGCTTCTGTTCACAGTGAATGAATGTGGGGAGGGGAGAGTTTGGCCTCCTTCAGCTCTGAATGCTTTCATTGAGACCTTAGTGAGAACTCTTTCCAGCTGAGCCCTGTTGCCTCCTTCACCATTTGAATTGCTTGGGACTTTGTGAGGGTGCAGAGGATGGGATACAGGCTGTGATAGCCTGGAGTTTTACAGTGCAGTTTTGAACAAACCCAGTAGTTCTGTAGTGAAACAGTGCCTTCTTTTTGAGTTTGTGATATTCTTTTTTTAATAGATGACAACAACAAGAGGTTATTAGCTGTAGTCCAAAGCTCCTCTAATCTGTCTGTAAAAATATGTATTGAAACAGAGCATTTACCAGCTTGGAGAAGTGTAGTGGTAAATGTTAGACCGTGTTGCTTGCGCCTGGCTGTGAGTGTTCAGAAGCAACAGTGATCTCAGGGGACTGACCATGGCTCACAGAATCATTTTGTACTCTATACCAACTTCAGCTGGCTTCAGATTCATGGAGGTTTTTTCTGTACCCACATCACCAGATGCCTGGCAGCCAAGTAGACCATCAGCCTCTGGACCCAAGCCAGCACTTGCATTCAGGGCAGCCTTATATCATGCAGCTGCATCAGCTTGAGTCAGTGCTGGTGGAGTAGGTGCCTTCTGGATCACCTGGCACAGATGCAGCCAAATGCAGGTTCTGCAAAAGCCATGGTGAGTGGAGTTGGAACTCTCCTCTCGTCACGTAAAGCCACACTCAGCAGCCCGACAGCTTCCATCCTGACCACAGCTTCTTATCTTCCCCACACATCTTCCTGCACTCACCAGCCTCTCAAAGCCAGACTCTATCACCTATTCTTGGCACAAAATACCAAAACCTGTGCAATTCCTGCCTCAGCAGATGCAGGCAGAGTCTGCTGAATTGGAGCTGAAGCATATGCTGAAGTATACACATTAGTTTATAGTTTGGGTAGAAAGTCACACACTGACATAGTGTAATGAAATTTTTCAGGTATGTTTGCAGCAGACTAAAGAAAAATAGGCTGTGTGTCGTAACACACTTTCTACCATGTGTGTTGGCATGGCTAAACAGTGCAACTACCCCAAGGCTGGAGAAAAGTTTGCCTGGTGAAAAGGTGTCCTGTGCATGGCAGTTTGTCCTCATGCTGTATGTGAGGGAGTCTGACAGAGGAACTCAGTTTGCACCAAGAGTAGTTCAGATTCCTGTTACTTTCATTAGTTTCTTCAGGATTTTGGGTTTTTGTCTTTCTTCCCCTTTGCATATTGCAAATATTTATACTGTGCTAATAAAACATAAGCTGATCTTGCAACTCGAGTGGAAATCTGCAAACAACTTTGCTCATTAAATTGTTCCCAGCAGAAAAGTTGAGGTGTGCTCCTGCTTCTTGCCCTGTATCCTAGGTGGAATAAATGTTCTTTCATGGCTACTCTAATGCTTTTAGATTTGGCTGCATGGAGGTAAAGGGCACGTATCACCTTCAGAGATAGATTTTGACTTTTCTGGTGCATTTTTGTTTGTTTTCATCTCTCTGTAATATTTTTATGCAATCATAAGCTTGGTATCAATATAGATAAACTATTGTACATGAGAAATCTGTAGAATATGATGAGATCAGAAGCGATAAGTGTACATGCATATGCAAATTTCACTTCCAAAGAGAAGTCTTTGATATGTTACACCTCATTTTATGTGTTCCAGGGATCACAGGCAAGGGTTTTAAGTGATTGCATGTGTACAAAAGAAATTAAGCAAAACCATAATTAGACAATTTGATAACTAGATCATTAACAAGCTCTTAATATAACTGTGCGAATGGAAACAGCTATAAATGCAAAACTATATCTGGTTACTGTCTAGTATTACATCAAAGCTGAGGAGCTTTCACAAGCAAACATAACTCACCCTGAGATAATGTAAAACTGTTAGAATTAAATTTCACTGGGTTGCACTGGGATTTTTCATTTCTCAGTTCACAGTATTAATAAAAACAAACCCAAGTGCTAATAAAAAGTAATGAATAATGTTATGCACACCCAAAGTGTTAAGTGTGGTATCAATTAATCTGAGCTGGGATTAGCAAGCAGAGTGAGGTGGGGTGTCACAGCCGAGGGGCAGGAGAAGGGTCGAAGGGTATCTGCTGTGTTTTGAAGCTGTGCACCTGATAAAACTGGTGAGCCTGAGGCTAGGCTCCAAAAGGCTGTGCAAACCAGGAAGGGAGCATGGCCATTGTATTGCTGTCAGGAAAGGAACAGGATGGTGGTGCTTTTCCCTCTCTGAGGTAAAAATGGGATTTTCAAGAGGCTGAGTCACTGAAAGGTAGCTCGACCTTGGACAGGATGGGAGTTTTTTAAATCCTGATGCAGAAGGAAGCAGAGCAGCCCTTCTGTGTGTGAATGGGTTGGGGTGAGAAGGAGGTGATAATGATAACAGGCCAAATGTTACTTAGGGGGAAAGATTTAACAGATGGCAGCGAGACTGTGAGAGCCTGTATGGCTAGACAGCAGGGGACTTCGGCTGCCTGTGCAGCAAGTGACTGTCAACACCTGGTATGTGGCCATTATTTCAAGCAGCAGCCCACTGCAGTCCTGGTATGTGTCAAGGAGGATGTTTCAGACAGGTGCTGTCAAACCTCAGTGTTGCTTACAGGATGCTCCTACGCAACTTCTGTCCATCCAAAATACAGCGCAAAGTCTTTTAGGAAAGCAGAGTGGTATAGAACTCCTTAATAGGAAAGTTGTGATTTTCCTTCTAGGTCAGCAATTATTTACCCAATCAATAGACCTTCAAGATGCTTGTGTCAGAAATTAGAAGAAAAAAATTCTTTCAAATGTCATTGCTGTGATTTCTCCTCTTTCCCTGCTTTATCCCCGTCCAGTCTCAGCTATCAGCTATCAGCTTCAAGTAGGTATTTTGTCTTTTTCTTCTGTAGTCTAAAGGATTGTACAGTCATCTTAGGACAGTTCTCAGCATCTCAAGATCTCTTAACTAACTGTCCAGCTTTCTCAATGCCTACTTGCTTGATTCTGGGTGCATTCCCATTAAGGAAATAGCTTCTAAAGAAGGCATGTAACAGCTCCATGAGTATTGAGATGCATGTTTAGTTCAGTTGAGATATAAAGCTGATGGAAATCCTCAATCAATACTAGTGTGCGATGTGACTACCACTGAGTGGTGGGAGCAGGCTTGTATGCAGCTTGGAATGCTCTGCATGTAGAAGGGTTTGAGAACAAGTGCAGAGAGGAGACTCATTCCTTTTTCCAAATTACATACTCTTAGCAATGTTATCTATTGAATGCAAAATTGAAACATAGAGAAGAGTCAAATATATTTCAGTTTTTCATGTGCTTCTGACTGTGAATGTGCATGGGAGAGACTTCATCATTACTGTGAAGTTGCTGTTGTCTTTGTGATCTCCTTTCCCAGTGGTTAGGAACAATATTAATTTTCTTGTTTCCTAGATGGCATGCAGATAAGCTCCATCTGATTTGAATAAAGTGGGCAGAAATTTACTTCTACTTGCTAAGATTAAGATTTCTTTGGTTGCTTGGTGTCTTCATGTTCAAGGACATGAAAGAAGGTCAGTTTAAAGTGTGAATTTCAAATGGCCCTGTTAAACTGCAACTCTTCAGGTTTTAACTGTCCATGATTAGTTCTGTACTAAGACTTGCAATGCTCTAATTCTAATCAATCCATATCCTTGATGTTCCCAACTCCTCTCCAGTTAAGCTGAGATGGGTGGAAATCTGATAGCGGCAGAAGAGAAACTGGAAAAGAGAATCTGAATTAATGTTGCTTGAGGAGAGCACATTCAAGATGAATGAAAGGTAGTTTTGCTGCACCTTATTGGAACCTCAGTGTGAAGAGGACAAAATGGTAAAATTCTTTCCAAAAGTCAAGTGAGTTAAAACAAACAGAAGAACACAATAACCCAACATGAAAAGGAAGATTGGACATACAAAGGCAAAGTTCTTTACCCCTTGTAAAAGCTACCAATAACCTGTATCAATCTAATTACTTTCTTTTCTTTTTTCTTTTTTTTTTTTAATTTCTTCCCTTCCAAAACAGCAGTCTTGCATGCAATTTAAAAGTAATAATGCTTCTCAGAGTGGAGAGAAAAGCATAAGAGTGAGCTGCAGAAATGGTTTAAATGAACAGGATACAAAAGTTAGCTGAAGAGGACCAAATATTTTTGGTTCTGTAATGCCTGTCAATTGTAGATGAGCTGAAGCTGAACAGATTTGATAAAAAATATTACATATTGAGCTGTTCTTTTGAGATTGCTAAATCATTAAATAAAGCCCACAACAATCTCTCTAATGATTGTTTGCTTAAAATAAAAGATTATCATGTTTGAAAAGCAGTTACAAGCGGTTTTTAGCTTGCCACAAGCCTCTTATTAAATCAGGGGATGAGTAAGTATGTAGGCGTCACAAATACTGTCCTGACCTTCTCATTTGTGATACTTAGTTACCCCACTTCAGGTATGACAGCTTTTTGAGAAATCACTGATTACTGTGTCAATAGTAGCTTGGTTTTGGCTGACATTTGTCAAAGAGCTCTAATGCTTTCGTCGCAGGAGAAGCAAGCTAAACTTTGAAAATTTGGAGGTGTCTTAGAACAAGCATTGCTACTGTAGCCTGGTTACTCAAAGAGGTTCAAGTGATCTGTTGATTAGATGTTTATCAAAGATTCTAATAATGGGGAGGTTTGAAAGGATCAAAGAAAAACTAATGTTATTCCAGTATTTTAACATGTCTGGCCCATGTAATCATAGGTCAGTCATGCTTCATGCTTATCCCAGATGGGCTTGAAAGGGTGGGTAAGAGGATATCAGCTATACAGAACAATGTTTTTGTGACTGGCATCACAGGGATTTTATGGCAAAAAGGTATCATATCTGCCACTATGGTGAGGAGTGAGAGTAACATTTGGTTGATAAGGCTAACCAAGCTCATGAAAATGTCTAATCCTAACAACAGCTGGGTCAAATTTGTAGCTGGACCTCAGCTGAGTGAAGAGGCAGCAACAGCCACTGACTTCTGTGAGGTGACTGGAAACCTGAGCAAAAATGCATCTGAAGTACATCTGAGCTCCATGAATGACACAAAATTGCTTATAGCAATGATGTAGGAAAGTACCAGGGGATGAAGGTGAACAATCAGTTGAATACAAGCTCATAGTGTGCTCTGGTGGCTAAGAAAGCAAATGCAATCTTTCCACATCCAGTCAGAAAAGTAGAACGCAAAGAAGGGAGAAAAGAGCTGCTGCTCTTTCCAGCATGAGGGTTGAGGTTTCTGCAATTCTGAGTTTGTTTCTATTCTTTGTTCTATTGAAAGGGTGCTGAAAAATGCTGCCCTTTCAACAACAGCTGGGTTTGTCTGCCACGTAACTGTGGAATCTTCCCTCCAGGAGACCCTGTGCATGCTGTGGCCAGAGATTTAGTCTGGGCTGCAGGGCTCTAGAAAATGGCATAGCAGAGCTCATTGGTCAAGACTTGGATTTGCACCACTGAATGTGTATTTAGATTTTCCTGCTGCTGTTTCATCTCTTCTTCCCAACCCAATTAAAAATCTGGCTGCTGTCTAGCTATTGAATGCTAACAGAAACACCTGTGTGCCAGATGTGTACAGCTGTAAGTCCGTCAGTGCTGATCCATCAGCAGAGCCATAAGCCAATCCATGGAGCAATTAGAAAACACTTTTTGCTTTTTTTCTTCCCCTTCTTCTGTGTGATTTTTAATCCTCCTATTTTCCCAGGGTTTTCTCTGTTCTGCTTCCTGCCTCCTGTGAGTTTGTAAGGTGAGCCCTGCTCAGACTTTCTGTCTCTTTCAGATAAGAAAACAGCCTAAACCAAAGGAACACATTTTTCTGGCTGCAGAGTGGCTGGTTTATATTGACAAGTGTTAAATTATAGAAGTCCAAATGTCAGTTTTATGTGCCAGCTCACGAAAAACACCTTGAGATACTAACGTTGTGAGGGCTACACCAGACAGGATTAAGACTTCATTTTTGAATTCCCCCTCTTTCTGAAAAGAACTGGTCTCCCAGATGTGTTTTGGAGATACTGACTGTAGGACAGGGTGTACTCTCATTGCCTTTTGGAAAAAAAAGGCTCAAGTCAGCAGCAGAACGTTCAAGTTTGACAGACAAGAATGGTAATAGTTAAAGAGGTGGGGTATAATAATACTACTGAGGTTTTAACTGCAGTTGGTAAGACAGTGCTTTTACAAGGGCTTTCTGGAAACAGGTTAATGTAAAAAGCCTCTTTCTTATCTCACTATGCTTTCCTCATGACCACTGTCTCTTCTTTTGCCCAAGTACCCCACTTACAGCTCTCCAGTTTCAATCCTCTCTACTGTCCGTAATATGGAGAGTGGGCGATGTTCCTGCTGGGGAAAGGAGAGAGTTTCAGAAGCAAAAGAGTGAAATATATTCTTTTCTAGCAAAACAGATAGTTTCATTTGCTCAGCTGGGAATGATAATGGACGGCTTATTTGAAGAAGATGTGTTGGGTATGAGGAATGACTTTTGTGGCAGGGAGGGTAACAAGTAGGGTTTTGCCTAGAGAAGGTGTCAGTTGCTGTGTACAGAGCAATAGAACAAGGGAGGCCACCTTGCTGCCCTCTTGGTCTCGCTCATGTGCAACCTTGGCTTTTACTTATCAGAAGACTGCTTGTGCTAGTGGAGATCCCGCCAACTTAAATAATTCAGATGATTCAGTCTTTACTGACCAAAGTGAACTGATTTTTATCCAAGGGTTCCCAGCCCACTTTGATGCTGCAGTGCTGCTAATTTAGAGTCATAGTGTATATTCTGTTATGCTTATTTGAAGGAAAACTCCCATTGACTTCAGTATATTTGGACTTTTGCTTTAACAGAAGTGGTGGCATTGTAACAGTGAGGAGCTGTTTTTCAACTGTTGGGGCTCTGGACAGCTGAAAACAGCAAATGTCTCCGATGTAGCCTAGAAGATGATAGGATATGTATAAGTTAGAATGCAGAGTCACTTGGAAAATAGCCCAAGTGCCTCTGAAAATAAATTACAAGTATAATCTCTTTACTGAGCTGGAAAGTACACTCTCAAGAGAGAAAGGAGAATGGAGGAGATTTTTTCTTTTTTTCATTTTTTGTTACCCCCCATTTCCCCCTCCTTCCCCCTTTTTTTTTTCGTAAATAGAGACCAAGTGTGGACTAGCAAGACTGTGTTTAAGCAGAGATGTTTGCACAGTCGTGGAATAACATGGGGTTTTTTATCAGGGTAAGGCATCCCTCCTACTAAAGTTTCTTAATTAGTTCTTCTACACCCTGCCTGTGGAGTGGGACAATCTGGAAAACACTCCTTCTTGGGAAGAACTTTGATCATTGCTTTCCCCTACTTCTCCCCTCACCTTGTGTGATGGATTACATACCAGCAGTCACTGCTGCTTCAACCCTCTCAGAAAGAAAAGAACTCCATGAGTCTTCTGTGAGCATCTTCAAGTGGAAGCTGGCCTCCGTGATTTAGTTAGTATTGACTGCTTTGCCTTTCTGTAAAGAGCAAGGAGTAATATTGGTGTTGAAGAACACAATTTGTTCAAGAAGGTCTTGAGATCCTTTGTATATTTGAGTTTTGTCTGAGGTAATGACATAAGGTTACCATGTCTAACTTGCATAGGCTGTCATTGACCAAATCAAATACAGTTATATATGAAATCTTCATGAGTATGACCTATATTAGTATCTGTCTGCTGTATGAGTGCAAAAGAGTAAAATGTATATGAGGTATTTGTGTATGAATCTATGATCAACTAGGTTCCATGTAACACGTAAAAGTGCAAATTGTTCATCTTGTTTCTTGCCTGTTTCTGTGTCCATCAGCTGAGCTCATCATGCTTTCACTGTGTCTCCATTGTGTGAGCTTTGTGTAAATATATGTGTGAAACAGAGGGTGCTTCATGCTGGAAGTAGTTGTTTGCTTTCTCTCTTGAGGAAGATGGACTCTAAGCTGAGTGGCAGGAAGGAAAGGATTATACTCTTTGTCATTTGCTTTTGTAATGATGCAGTTAGAACACCGTGAACTCTATACAACGAGGCACAGATTTCTGAAGGGGTATGCAAGAGGTGGAGGATGCTTCTGCATTACCTTAAGTTATCATACAGTAATCATACAGTTCTTCCTCTCCCATGAAGTCAGGACTGCATTTACCCTGGTAGAGCTGTCTGTGTACTTCAGCGTTTCTTGACCAGTGCTTGTTCTCTGTGTATGTTTCACTGGGTAAAACAAGAATTCCTCAGTGTACCTAGGATAGGTCTCTAACACGCAAAATTTCCTTCCATCTTCTGTCTTTCCCATGTGGGTTTTTAGTTCAGGAATAAAGATGAGGGATTAGTTACTATCTTGCTGTTTACTTGACCTTGAGAACTCAAAGGTATCGTGAAAATCTTCTTGCAGTATAGCTCAGTATGCACTCTGTTTAGTTTGCTGGTTGCCTCGTGCATTTATGCAATGGTCTGTGTTGTGGCTGATCTCCTGAAGCTTTCAGACCTCTTACATGCCTTCACTTGTTTATTATAGGAATAGAAGTTTATAGTAATGCTGTTTATACTAAAGTTGGGTGAACTATTGCAGCGAGAAACCATCATGAACCTTTGCCCTGAACTCGAAGCAAACTCTTTTGTGATTTTTAAAGTTCTGTTTCAGTTTTCAGTGTCACTATGCTTTGTTCCATTGGGACTGGAAATGAGTGCCAAAATATAAATGGTATTTCCAGTGTCAACCTCAGATTTCACAAGCAAATCTGCTCGTGTCCCAGGGAGTGTGGAGTTTCTTAGACTTCACATGTTTCAGTAGAGGCTTTTCAACTCCTTTTTCAACTCCTGCTGCTCAGTGCAGCTGGCTCAAAGTGCTTATCCAATGAGGCTTGCCCATCACTTTTGTATGGGACAAGATACTGATTATTGAAGTAATAAGCATTCCTGGGGGAATGTGTACAGACGATTGCTTGCAGATGAAATACTGAAGCAGCAAGTGCAGTGTAGCTGCTCTTTGAGCAAGGGTATAGGGATTGTTCAGTTTTGGCCTCTTCCCTGCTAAATATGTTGTAAGGCTGTCAGCCACTTCAGTGAAATTATAGTAGAACTGCCTAGTGCAGAATAAGGAAGTGAACTCTCTAGGCTCTATCAGTTTTGTTTTGAGAACAAAATGTGATTAATGTCCTTCTGGAAGCTGAGTTTATTCAAATTTGTTTGCTGTCCCATAGAAATTCTGTTTCATATCCTGGACTTGGATCCAGTATTGAACTATCCATCTAGTAGATTCTGATAGATTAGTAGGACCAATCTTGGCACTAATCAATTCAGGTTGTGCCTGTTTCTTCTTTCTGCTCCTGAGGAGGAACAGTCTGCCTTCTTCTCTCCCTCCCTCTCTCTCCCTGTTTATTGTTGTATCAGAGAATGATCTGATGTTTGTTTTAACACTGAGATGAAGCTGAATTCACTGCTGTCCAGCACTCTTTAAAGTTGGTGTGCTACTTGAATATTTATATCATGCTGACATTTGCTTATGTTAAAGCAGGCTTTATTTCCTTGGAATATTTATCATAGTATCCAGGAATTTCCATGTTGAACTGCTGCTGGATTTGAATGTTGTATATAATTACCTGGGTCTAAGCCCAGTTGCCTAAGGGAAGTTAACTTTCAAAGAACAACAGCCACCTCTGTGGCACTTGCTAGCTGAAGAAGAGCTGGCAAGGATTTTTCCTGCACTGATGTGGAGCAGCCTGGAAAGAAGACTCATACCTCACGTCAGCTATATAGGTAGCTTTGTCTAGCTCGTTATGGGGAAAATAGAGAATAATTTCCCTGCACACCTGGCATCATGGAGTGGATGCCTATATCTGATGTGATCTGTTGACCTAGTTATGGTCTGGGATGGAAAATGTGATTTGACATATTTTGCATCCTGTTTTTTCCCCCTGATTTCCACCAGTCCCTTTCCTGAAGGTTAAGGGGGAAGGGTTGGTGCAGAATCCAGTTCCTGCCTTCCTGACACACTTTGATGCTCTGACCCCCTTTGTGTGTAGAATAGAAATGACCAGCCTGAGGCTTGATCAGACCTCAGCCTCCTGTTGTTTCCCATCAGCTTATATGACTCTCCTGGGCTTCTGTGGCTGGAACTGCTCTTTTGCTGCTGTGCATAAAGAGGCGCTGTGATTTATGAATCAATTAATCACTGCATGCTGAGGAGCTGTTCACGGTAGTTAAACAGTGAAAATAAAATGCTTGAGTCTATAATAAAGACGGATCATAATGAATATGACCCTCTACCAATGAATTCTCTCCCTCCCTGTATTATACCCCCTACCCACTTTCCCAGCACAGCCAAACTATCAAGACATGAAATTTGTCTATCTCGATGCATGGGGTTCATCAAATCACTTAATTACTTGATAAGAGTGCTGTCTATTTGTGGGATATTTTTCCCTCACACGCACATGTACTCTCTGATTTCAGTTTGCTGCTAAAGCTGTCAAAGCCACAAAGGTGGAGAGAAAAAAGATTCTGATACTATTGATTGTAAATATTTTTCACTACTCATGAGAAAATCCACCAGTAAGTCTCGAAAAATTGGGGAGGGGCAGCTGAAGTGTGTCCTGCCTGATTTGTAAAACCACAGAAATGTGGTGTGAAAATTCCAAGAAATATTTCTATCAAATAACTGTCACTTTTTGCTCTGTGCAACGCACGTATCATTGCTGTGAGTTTCTAAAACTGTGTGATACTGTCAGAACCAGGCAGGTTTGGTGATAAGCATGCTTTAAGATTGCTGTTTGGCTTCACAGTTTGCACTTTGCAATTTGGCCCAGCATTCAGTGATGGTAGTCAGATCAAGGTGCATGTTGCCCTGTGGGGAGCACCACTGATGTTCAAATATCTACCCATGAGGTAAGGCTATGAGACAAGACGCTTTAAACCTGGTTATGTGGTTTTGGATCAGAACTATGCTTTCAGAGAAGAAAAGAATTCTTTACAGATTGTTAACTCTATACATGTTATATTTTTTTTAAAAAAATTGTTGCTTGAATTTATGTTATCTGCAGATACCCAAAATAATGGTAGAACATTTCATTAACAAAAAGGTGGTTTGTTTTCATTTGTTTGTTTTTTTTTTTCTTTTTTGGCTGAAAATTGTATTCTTGGCAAATGACTTGATAACTATCCATCTGTTTTGAATTCTGAAAAGAATTTTTGAGAGAGTGGTGGTACTTTTTAATTTTTTTTTGCCACTGTCTTTGAAGTGTTAAATTTTTGTTGCAGAGTATTTCCTGGTTTTTTTGAATACCAAAAGCTGGTGTTGATGAGCAGATGGATTTGTGAACCTTGCTACAAGTCCACTGGCTATAGTGGAATTGCTCTTAATCTCACCCATGTAACTAAGAGTAGATTTCATTCAAGCCAGAAATTAGGTGCAGTGGTGTGAAGCAGGTTAATTCCTTTTCTCTGCCATGCATTGAAGCTTGCAGTGGAATTATAATATTTGCCACTTATCAGTAAAAGTAAAAGAATTTTTCCTTTCCAACACAATCTAGTGTCTCAGTTTTGTTCAGCTCTGCTGCTGGCATATGTTGACTATATCTAATGGCTTTTGTTTGCATTCTAAGCTTATCTCATACATTTGCTTTTGAAATGCAGTCATAATGTTTCACTGTGGTGACCATGGTTAAACATTTCTCTCCTGTCCCCCCCTTACTCTTCTCTGTTTGATTTTTAGGACCCAGGTTTCTCTTCAGTGATTCATGAGAAGCTCCAAGTTCCCAACACCATTCGTAAGGCGTGGAATGAGAAGGACAACAGATGTGATGTTTGTGCCACACACCTGAACCAGCTGAAGCAAGAGGCCATTCAGATGGTGCTGACCTTGGAGCAAGCTGCCAACTCAGAACATTATGATGCCTCACCAGGCTCTCCCCCACCTCTCTCCAATGTCCCCACATTAGTGAGTCCCCGGCACATGGGTAGCCTGCAGCCCAGGGACTGGGCCTACGTGCCTGCTCCTTATGCTCCATCTAATTATACAGGCTTTGTTGCCAACAAACACAGTGGAAAACCCAACAGTCTAGGAATTGGAAATGGGGTGGAGAAGAAAAATGGCTCTCCTGGACACCAAGCCAAGGTCAGCTTTCAAATGGCCACCAGCCCCAGCAATGGTAATGTCCTCAACTCTGTGGCTATCCAGGCCCACCAGTATCTTGACGGCACCTGGTCTTTGTCAAGAACGAATGGAGTCACTCTCTACCCCTACCAAGTAAGTATTTTCTAATAACAGAACATAGTTGTTTCCTTCCCATTGAAGCTTGCATGGGTGTACTAACACTGCTCCTGTGGGGTAGAAGTTGAGCCACTTGTGTAAGTGAGCACTAGAACAGGGAGTGCTATAAATCACTGTTCCCCTGATAGGGGATAGAGTTGGGGGAGACACAGATCAAAAGCAGTATTAATGAGAACACCTTCTATTAATTCAGCTGTTATTAACAGCAGAACTGAGCTGTTGTTTTTAATGGCAGATAACTAACCATATAGTATTTGCAATTATTTGCTCACACAGTCCTCACTCACTTTCACTCAGAATACTCAGTTGGTGCAACAGCTGGGAGTCAGCCACGCTTGTTTACTCCCAAGCGGAAAGTGGCACTAGTGCACCAGTGATTTGTGAGCTGGTATTCAGGAAAGATCCAGATGATCTTTTAGTCCATCCTGTGTGTGTATGATCATTTGAGTACATATAACAAGCACTAACTTCCTTGACCCGTTCTAAGTTGCCTACATTCTTGATGCCAGTGGATTCAATGGGTCCAGTAATCTCCAGATGTTAGTAGTTTTGGGAGTTTTTCTTGTACTTCTCAGCATATTCTTTTCCTCTCTGCTGTTTTCTAACCCATCCACACCAGAGGACACAGAAGAAGCTTTTGTGCGACAGGAGATGGGCTTTGTGACACACTTAACTGCAGCTGGTGTGATTTGGGATTTTCGGAGTACCCAAGCACTTGCAGATTGTGACATAAGCCTGTTCTTTGTGTTCTTACAAATGTCTGTCTTGGCTTCCTTAGGCATGTAAATAACTTTGGAAGCTGGTCTTTCTACTAAATTATGAACATATTGCAAGATAAATCCCATAATTAATATTTAACTTTTATAAGTATGACTAACTGATATTACAGCCAGAAAAAACCTGATATTATTCATAAGCATGAAGATATTGTCATGCACCAAAGCAGACTAGGTAAAACCAGAAATGAAGAACAGTTATTTTATCTGGAAAATATGTGACTTTATGCTTTTGTGGATTTATGCTCTACTGAACCTGAATCACATTTGGGTAGGTCAGTATGTGATCACAGTTTTGATCTAAGAAAAAAAATCTGATCTATGTTTCAGCGAAGAAAAAAAACTAAACAAAGAATGCACCTTAACAAATCTGAATGTTATTTTTATATATACATATTGGGAAAATTAATTCAATTTTATTGCATTCACAATCTTTTAGGTTCATGTTCTGTGAACATGTAGGGTTTGTTTCCTTTTTTATAATGTTTGCATTTCCTTGATGATTAATTTTGGTTTAAAAATATTCACTAAGAAGAATCTAATATTCAGAATTGTCCAGACTGATTCTGTAGTTTGGCTCCAGTTAAATTCAGGACTCTTCCCTACCCTTGCCTTTCAATAACCTTGAAATAGAAAAGATTGCCTGCTCTCAAGAGACCCCTCAGCAAAAAAAATTCAAAACCAAAGCCAACAAAAAACCGAACCAAAAGTCACAACCAACAGCAAAGCAAACAAGAAGTGACAAAAAAACCCCAAATGAGCCTCGCAATGCTGATCTGTGTCAGAATATGTTGATCGTAAGTTTTATCATTTTTCTTTAAGATTCTACTCTCAAATGTTAAAATTCTCACGATACTCAAGTTGTCACATTTAATTCTCCAGCTGAGAAATAATAATGACTGTTATTTGTAATTTCAAATATTGGTAAGACACAAGCTTTGTGGTTTTTTTGCATTTGTGTGAAGAAACCAATCTTACTTGCTACATATTTTCAGAACATTTTAGATCTCTGTCCCGTATAAATACATTTTTGTTATACACTTATAGTTGCAAAACTCTGCTGGCAAAGAGCATGAGGAAGATGAATATGTTATCTAATCTTAATTAGAACCCTTCTTGATTCGGAGGTGAATTAAAAAAAGTGGTGCTAGCCTACTTACTTGTGACTGTCTGTCTATATATTAATTAAGTTTTCTTGCCTTCCCTTAAGAATAGTGATTAGAAAAACCTCGTTGTGCATTAGCTAAGAGGAGCAGAAAATAATTTCTTGGGATAAAAAGCCTTGCACTTCACACAAAGAAGAGCAGTACCCTTCCACATCATAATCTTGTTAAATAGATGTCCAGGGAGAAGGCAGTCTCATGGCTCTAGACTTAATGGCACCTGTGGTAGACACCTCCCATTGTAAATCAGCTTTTGTTAGACAGTTAGATAACTTGAAAGAAATGGTTGAGTACCTTGAAAACTGACTGTGACTCCTTTCTTAAAGTGTCATCAAAAAAAGAGAAAACATTAGTTTGAAAGTGACATTCTGTGGCTCAGAATTGACTCACTGCAATTTTAAGCACCAAACCTACAGTTATAAGTTGTAGGATTTTACTCCTTTCCTAGCATCTTCCCTTCCAGACTGCCTAAAATTACAACTTTGTTATGGGCACTGAATTACTACTTTTGTTTCAGTTCCAGTAGAAAAACAATAAAAATAAAGAAAAAGATACATGTATATGTAAAAGGTAGTGTTGTGATATTGTAAGGCTCAACTGCTGCAGTAGTTTAGGACAAGTCTTAAATGAAATGCCACTATTCAATTAATTTTGAAGAAAGAGCACTTGCTATCAGGAGTAATTAAAACAAATGGGAATTTATACATTACCAGGTTTAGTAATGTATTATATGTTTAAAATTTGAAAAAATGGAAATGATACCATCTTTAACTGGCAATGCATGTCAGATGTAAGAAGTTTCTAGTAATTTCATGGATGCATTATTGGAACTAGTCAATGGAGTCTCCTAGGAACGTCAGCCGAATAGCTTCTAAGAATTTTTTAGGCAAAACTGATCCTACCTGGAGATTAGGAGATGGTGCAGATGACCCCATCAGTCCCCACTGTCCCTGTTTTATGTGATTCCATATTTAGGCACTCCTTGAAACAGAAATAAAAATCTGGTTCTAAAGATCTGTGATGTTCCCTAGGCCTGACTCAAAAGGGGCTGAATCAAATTTTGGTGGTAAGTGGCCTTTTTAAAAAACAGGGAATCAGAGGCAGGGAAATGGACTTGATTGATCTTAAAAGAGCACGACCCATTACAACCCTTGTATGGAAACAGGAATGCTGAAATGGTCAGGGTAAAACTGACCTTTTTCTGTTTAATACATGTGGACAAATACCAGCCAAAATTCAGTAGAATTTGATTCAGTCTACAAATAGTGCGCTTTCCATGCTTGTTGGCAGGTAGCATTGGTATACCCTGTGGATCAGACTGTTTTAACACTTGTAAAGACTTCTGTGGATCTCCCTATCATTCAAAGGGATTTCAATCCGCCCCTGCTCAGAGAAAACTCATTTAAGTTGTTGAGCTTTTACCTGAGAAGGGTTGTAATTATTTGTGCAGCTGCTGGTGTGAATTACAGGATACCACATTGTTAAGTAGACTTTTGTTAGTTACCAGTTATTACTGAACACTTCCATAGGAGAAAACCCCTTTGGACCTGGGGTACTAATGTAGCAGTGAAAAGTCCAAATTCCTTGATGAAATTACTGCTTCTTGTGATTTTTATAGAGAATGCAATATTAAATTCAAAGCATAACACTTTTATTACTTTATTATCCCAAGCAGATAAAGTAACTAAAACAAAACCACCACATTAAAGAGTAAGTGTTGAGTCCTTAGGAGTTCAAACTGATTCAGGATTTGCTTTCAAAGGGAAAGGGGTTGATAATACTGACTAGATTAAGCTGCTTGCACTTTTCCTAGTGCACTCCTGTTTTTCTTAAAATATTAAATTATCTGCTTGGTTCTCATGTTGGTGTGCCCTTAAACCAAAAGCATAGCATTAACTTCATCATGGCATGAGCTCCAGAAAATAAAACAGTAGGTATTTCCTTGGTCTTCTAGTTACCTTCCTGCACAAGACCTGCACAAGAATCTTTCATGTCTTGAAGCAGATAATTTCAAAAGGCAAAGAAAAGGAAATTTAGCACAGTGTGTTTGGTAGATTTGAGTGACAGGAAGGTCAGAATGAGCCCAAGAACTGGAGAAGGTCAACAGTTCCAGGAACAATTCAGGCCATAAAAGGGTATGACGGATAACAGAAAATGTGGAGGCTGATGTGGGTGAGCACCTTCTGCTCCTGACTTTGAGGCTATGAAGTTTGATTTTGGTAAGCAACAAGGCAGTGCATGTAAGGATTTGAGCAGGGACCTTGTGAACAGAACATATTCATGAAAAAATTGTTCCTTTCTCCCCTGCACTTGAAAAGACTCTTTTGACTAAAAGTTTAGAAAATGAGATCTTAAACTACTGAGAGCCTCTTGGCCCCAGGCGTAATGATCTCAAGCCTATTCAGAATTATAAAAGGCTTTGTTTGTGTACAGTTGATGAAAGCCTACAGTATGTGCTTTCTGTTTCTTCTTTATGTATAACGTGTGTTTAGAAGAACAGTTCTCTGAGAATGTACCAGCTTGTTCTGGAGCTTTGCTGTTGTGGATGATTTGTTTCATGTTTACTTAGGTCATGGCTGTCTTATGTCAATTCATTCAGGCCCAGGCTTTTAGAAAAGAAACTGGTAATCATTAGAGTTGGGTGTAAGATGGAGAGCCAATGCCTATGTGGGAGGTATTGCCATCCAGGATTTTGATTCCAAGCTTTTTTCCAAGTCTTTGCTGTATAATTTATTTCTCTTCTGTTTGGTGCTGCTTCTGTTGCTTCTTAGTGTTCAGCAGGATAAAGATAAAATGTTAATGATTGCTACATTGGTGCCAGGGTAATTTAAGTAGCTTCTAAAGCATATAATGCAAGGTACAGAAATCAAGTTACTTGCTCTATCTGCAGATTAACAGGTGTCTTCTGTAATTATTGCATGCTTCCTAGAGCCAGATCTATTTTACCAAAGCATCTTAGCAAAAAAAAAAAAAAAGAGATTTGTATACTGACCTTTCTAGTATTGTGTTCTTATGAAACTACACACAATTTCCTGAGATACCAAATGCTGGAGGTATTTTGCCTTTGTGCAGTTGGGCTTTGGTCCAGAATTTTTTGGATGGCTTATATTTCAAAAGCAGTTCACGCACTGTATGTATGAGATCCACATTTGGGTATGGTGGCTCCCTGAATGTATAAAAACCTTTTTGTTCCTATTACTGTAAGCTCATGAATGATGATGCTGAGCAGATGTGTGCAAATTCTTGCACTGATTTTTTTTTTTTCTTTTTGTAACCTGGAGTCTTAACAAAGTGACTCCATAGTCAGACTATACACTGAAAGTGCAGGAATTTTATTTACAAAGATTGACTGGGCTGAGAAACAGATTGTCAAACAAATTCATTGGCACTGAAATTATATCCTTGCTTGATTATCTCTGTTGCCCTCTTCCCCCATGCATTAGTTGTTATCTCTGAAGTAGCTTTCCTCTGACTAAAAGCCTTTTTAAACCAAATCACTAATAATTAGATATGACCCTACTGAAGTCAGAGTATGTCATCAGCTGACATTTTGCCATGATTGTTTGATCATCCAATTTGTATATTACAGGAGTTGGCTATTTGTATTTCATTCCTCCTGTCTACCCCTTCAACTAACAGCCCAGTTGTATACTGCTTTTCTAATATCATCAAGAGGGGAAACTGGAGTCTGTGTGAACTGTAGGAGAGGTTTACTTTTTTGCATTACTCTGGCATGATTTGATCTCTTACGGCATTTTTATGCATGGCTTAATGACCTTAGAATCATTACTTTTCCCCTTCATGATACTGGGGTGACCAAGGGAAGAAAGAGGTAAAGGGTATCCCATGGACTGAAAAGAGCTAAATAGGCTTATCCTGTGAATATGAAAACCCCGTGACTCGATTGTGATGTGAGGAAGAAATCTGGACTATTATAGGAGTGAGTTAATCCTGTAAATTAGCAAAAGCCAGAAGATCACAATTAGTGAGGATTTGGAGTCTTGGTTTCCTTCCCTGCTTGTAGCTTAAGGATTTTGTCCACATGTGAGACTAGTTTCATTTCTTAAATAATAGCTGTGCTGATTGCTTGCATTAATTGAAAAAAACCATAAACTGAGAGGAGGTGATTGAACAGTGAGAAAACTGATGTAGAGATGGGATAGAGAAGGGGGAAAACAAATTGATACATTGACACAAAATTGTCCTTTTATTTCCTACGATTTAAACAAGGTGGCACAGAATTAGAGAAAAATGGTCAGCTCCTGCTTTATTTCATAGTTTGAGAACACAGAGAGCTAATATAGACGATTTGGAAATAGAAGGAAATACACTTTTTATACGATGTACAGTTTTTTCCAGTGTATTAGAAAAAGTATTGAGGCCAGAAGCTTAGGAAAATTCATAAAAGGATTATGCATTTATGTGGGCAATAAAAAGGTCCCTTCTTTCTGATATGAGAATTAGAAAGAGTAGGATATAAAATTCTATATAGAATAAGGCATTTGCTATCTTATAATCTGTGGAGAAGGTTTCTTTAAGTACATCCAATATATAGGTAAGGACTAGAATTTCTGAAACTGCCTCTGAATCTTGTTGGCATGGGTGTAACTGTGTTCCCTGGGAGGAGGATACTCAGTACTTAGATGAACTCTGTGTCCCTCTGTTCTGAAAGTGGGTGACAGGTGCTGAGTTTTGGAGGGAGGCCTTTGATAGACAGATCAGCAAAAAGTGCTTTTTCAACAGTTTCTACAACATTTCTAGAGTTCAATGTAAGTGTAGTACATTTCAGAATTGTAACTTATTTATTTATCTATTTTTAAAAGATATTACTGAAGTGTGTGAAGATTCTAAAAGATTCTAAAAGCTTGCTTGGGTTGACTCATTCATCTAAGCAACATGTTGGTCTTTACTTTTGCATAGAGATGCAGTCTTGTGGCTGATACTCTGGTATTTTACTAATTATTCAACATCTGTTGCAAAAAGAGAGGAAAAAGAAATGTACTAAAAGAAGGGCAACTCATTCTAATTGGATCAGAAGGAGGGGATGACAAAGGAATTGGAAGCAATTTTTTAGGAGCTTCCCTTTAAATTCCTAAGGGATATCACTCAAAGAAGTCACAAGTCAATGTCCTGTCTCATTGGCTGCAACATTTTTTTCTCACATTGCTTTGCATAAATGGGGCACAAAATTAAGATTAGATTTAGAAACACTGTATTTTTGTGCCTTTTGTAGAATCCTTTTCTAACCTTTGACTTCTTCTTAGGAAAGTATTTGTGACTTTAAATATGAAGAAGTTTACTATGCAAAAAATAAACTTACAAAACCTTTTGCTTTGATACTATTCTGTGCTTGTGGGAAGTAAGGAATGCATGTCTAGAGACTCATGTAACTCTGAAATGATTCCACACAGCTATCATGTAAAACCATTGTTTTCTTTTCTCTAAAGTGCTTCTGAAACGGCATCAGAGAGGGAGCATCAACTTCTCTGTTTGGACAGCTCTCTTTAATTCAGTGGATTTGAGTTAAAGTGGTTGGTTCTCCACTTATATTCCAGGGCATTGAGGACTTGAGATATGGGTGTTGTCAGATAGAATACATTTGGGACCAGACCGTCTTCTGTCTCACTCCAGGATAATGGCTTTGCAGCTGACATGGCTACATTGGTATAATACCGATAAGAGTGAGAGCAACATCAGCCCTGTAAGATCTGATCAGCCAGAGTGTGAGAACAGCTGTGGTGATGGGAGCAAATAGGGCATCCCGCACTCATAGGGGCCTCAACTTCACTTTTGGGTTGGTGAATGGGGAAGTTTTTTTCCCCATACTGTTCTAGTCTCACCTCGCACTGAATAGTCTGTTGGAACTGCTCTTGACAAATGCAAGCAGAAACCTGATTGTCTAGCTTCTTTTGAACTTTGAATGTGCCAAGATGTATTTTATAAAGAAGAAGGAAGAATTGCATCTGTACAAGGGTGAGAAAAGGCCCCTCTCAGCTAATGAAAATATCTTTTAAATCTGCAAGCCGCTCTGAGAAGAAATGAAATTGCACTTACGTTTCATTCCCACATAACCTCTCAAGTATAACTGCTCCAAAGGTTGAAGGAACGGCCATGAGCTTTCACCTTCCAAGAGGTTGGTTGGTGCTCATTGTGGTTAATGTTGCTAGCAAATCTCAAGAGGAGCATCTGTAGCTCCTCCTTGTATGAGAGCACTGAAGTCACCGTCACATCTATCATTCAGATATCTGAGGACTTGGGTTCTATACACCATGAAAGTGTCAGGTCTGACTGGTAGACGTGAGTGTCAAGTGACTAAGCTGCAACCAGTGCAGGGTCACAGTTGTGTGGATTGGCGTGCGAGTGAAATGTAAGAGTTCTTTGGATCAAATACATGCATCTATCAAGCTTTACTTCAAATTTATACTTTTTTTAACTTGGGAAAGTGGCATGTCTATGTGTATATTAAATATCTGCCTACATTTATGTCAAGGCTTTTGACTAATGGGAAGGGCAGTAAAAGAATTAAAAGTTGGAGCTCTGCTTGATGAAATCACTTCTGCTTCCCTGACTTCACTGTGGCTGCATGCTTAGTGTCACTGGATAATTATAAAACACCTGTAATGTGAATCCTGCCATTTCTTTACATCAAGGCTATTAATAAAAGCAGAGTTTAGGCCTGTTTTTTTTTAAAAACCCACTTTTTAAAAGCATATAGTGATATATTCTTTCCTGTAAAAGATAGGTGACAGATATGATTTATTATTGCTTTCCTTCCTGACAGGTTTTAGGCTACTGGAGCTAGGCAGTGTAGCTGAATTTAAACACAAATCATAAGCACAATCATCTCTTTGTTTTATTCTTGTATATTTTCTCAGTTACTGCAATGCAACACAGAAAATGGAAAATTAATTCAAGTGCTGTTAAAGAAATTATACAGAGCACATCACAAGAAAATGTATAGTAATGAGATACTATCAGTGCTTAATTGATCAGTCTCTCTGATCCCTGAAGACTTTGTGTCATGTTTGTTGCCAGTGTGCAGGAGGTAAAAAACGATGTCACACAGTTGTAATTGTATGGTACGATATATTATGGCAGTGATCAGAGACAGGACTGACAGGGAAAATGGACTCAGAAAGCTTTGTCTACATTTGGACTGGTTTCTATGAAAGTCATTTTGAAGGGTCTTGCAATGCTAGGTAGGTTTAACCAAGGCTTAGTTTGCAAGCATGTGGAGATTTCTAATTTTTTTTTGCTTTGAAGTAATGTAAACCAAAAATAATATTGTTTGTTCTGTTCAGTAAATAACATAACAAAATACTATTCAAGTGACTTATGAGAACAAGGCAGCAGAAGGTTCCTGGCCACCGGGGTCCTTGATAAATTACAAGAGCATCAGAGGGTGTCCTAAAACTTATCTATTTTATTTTACTTTTAGATGTAAATGTTAAATAAGGGATCAAGTTGTTTTCATGCAGCTAAGTGCTTTGGAGGGAAAGATCTAGTTCTCATGTAGTAGAGAAAAGCCAGTAGGCTTTTCATTGTTTTCTGTTCTTAGTCAGTCATCACAAGGGTCTTTGCCTCTGTAATCCTAAATGCTGGGATATGCCATTTGAAGCCAGGATTTAGTAGTGATGCACTGTTGTCTTGCACTTCAGAACCTTTGTAAAGATCCTTTTAAACATTGCCAGAGCCCAATTTACCAAGATTTATTCCTATTTATGTAAAAGTAGGTGAAATGCAGACACCTGACCTGCTTTAGATCAAGGTTTCTGGAAAGGGGCTCAAGATAGGGGTGTTATGTATGTGCAGATTATGAGATTTTTCCAATCTCACTGATGTGGATTTCTCTGCTTCCTTTTCCATTCACTGCTCAATCACCTTAACCATAGATTATGAATATTTGCTACTTCTTTCTGCCATCTCAAAGCTTTGTTTCTGAAGCAGGGACTGTTGGCACTGGTGCAATGGGCCATTACTTCTGTGGCCTCTAGGCATTTTATGATTCAGTGAATATGAATAATAAAGTACCTTATTCCTCCTATGTTCTCCAGTAAAGGTGATTTCAAGTGTGGCAGTGGAGGATTATTATGGCTTGGTTTCCTTTTGAGCATGAGAGAGTGGGAGGGCACCTATTAGTTATAAATGCTTAACAGAAATACTGGAAAACAACTTTTTGCTTCTTGGTATCCCATTCTATCTGCTGGAAAATTTTTTGTTATTCATGACAAAAAAAATTCTTTGGTAAAGCTGTTGCTGTTAATATTCTTGTGGCCAGTTTGAATACATTGAGTAGAAATGCCTCTTCATAATTTCTTGAAGAATCTGTAGATGCTACCCCAGAAAGCCAAAGGACCTATCAGTAGCCACAATGCTACTACAGCAAGAGAATGGTTTGTGCTTAGGCCATTAGAGAATTTGCTCCCAAGACTTTAAACTGCATGGACATAGCATGGGGAATTTTACCAGGAAACGTGTAATGTAAGCCCAGTTGAATTGGTGACTATAATATTTTGCAGACTTTAAAGTCCATATCTGTAAAATGATCAAAAATACTTGGAGGGAGGAAACAAATTTTATTGTGCTACGCTTTATGTGTTAAGTGCATGTACAGGAAAGTTGGGGGATGTGCCTGAGGTGGCTGCTATGCAGTCTGTGAAGAATTGAGAGAATAACCTTTTCTCCTGTTACACTCAGGACAAAAAGGGCCATCTTGTCATTTCATATGTTGGGGTTAGGTTTTTCTGTAGCTGTCTGAAAGAATCAATATCAGAGCAGATTATGAAACAGAAATTATAAGGGCTCAGAACAATTTGAAAAAACATTGGTAACAGAAGGCACTGACTAAAAATATCTTGCTGGTTGATTGTTTTTTTATCTTCAAATACAGCTTGAGTTGGAATTTTTATCAACTGCACAGAGTTCATACACTCTGCCTTTTACAACAAGCTGCTACTGTGCTTTCTGAGAAGAAAAGAAACTTGCAAATAAGGACTTTGCTTTAGTGGGATTCACTTGAAAGCATGCCCTTGGGAAAGAAAAAGACTGCAGAAGTTGTAAATTGACCTCTGAAGTTTTTAGGTTTTAGCATCATTGAAACACATTTTTTCAAAAAGCTCCTAAGTCCAGGATATATCTTTGTTTACTCTGCCTTGATTTCTGACTTAATAAAAGTAATTCTAGAAAATATTAAAATCCTGGCATTCTCCTACAATGCTCTGTTTTTTCCTAGTGAATCTTACAGTAATGTTTTTCTGCTGGAAAAGGGAGCTTTGAAACAGTAATATTTTTTGGGGGAGGGAATTTTATAATCATCTGTTCATGGTGCATAAAACTGACCCTTGTGTGAATGAACCCCACTGTCCATAGGGGACAGTGCAGTAAGCCTCAGCAAGCGTTAGTTCTGGAAGGCTTGGTTCTTTATTATCCTGCATATGTAGTACAGCTCTACATTTTGAAGCTGGTTCATGCCCATCTTGTATTCCCTTTGTCCTAGAGTAAATGTCTGTTCAAGATGACTTACGAAGTGCCTCTCGTAAACCTTGTGATGAGACAGTGGGACCTTTTACTTCAGTTATACTGATTACAGCACTATACTTCCACTGACCTGTGGTCAATGGTCCTTCTTTTGACATGTTACTATGAAGCAGCTAATCAGTCCAAGATGCTCTATTAAAAAAGTAATTAAAATAGAATAAAGCGTTCCTTTCAAAAATTAATTTAAAAGTAACTTCTGAAAATTTTACATTACAAACCCACTAAATACATTGAGGGGGAAACATTCAAAACAGTTCATGTGCGAAGAAAAATTCTCTGCGCAGTAAGCCAAAGTTAAAACCGAAGATAACAATAAGACATTTATTACAGTTCAGAATAGTTTACTAGAGTTCAGGCATGTTTTCAGATGGTGTACCAGTTTGTTGTTGTTATATTTGAATTTCATTAAATACATTTAATTAAATCTATTGTAAATCTGTTTTATCCCCAAGGGACCAGTTAGTGTAATCTTTCTGTTTGCTTATAAAAAATACTGGCCAATTGTTCCTGCACTAATTTTAATCACTGTTTATTTTTAAACAATAGTGAAGTGCATTTTGTCAGTTTAGTTTCTCGTGCAAACTCCTTGGGGCAATGAATTTTTTTGTTGTTTCTGTCCTGTGTAGAAGAAACATTATATTCGTTGTCACAGTGTTAAAAAAAAAAAAGATAAAAAGAAGAAAAATAAGTAGAACAGTACCATTTGAAGTTCATTGAGGCAGACTGTGAAGTGAAAGAAATGAATGTAATTGTAAGACTTGATAGTATACTTTCAGACAGTAATAAAAATGAGCAAATTTCACTAGTAAAAATTAGGAGATAATAAGCCTACAAGGAGGCAAAAATTTAAAAAATGACTAGAGTCTTAGATAATTCACAAAGCATGAATCTACCTGAGATTAATGTAGCTCAGAGACAGGCAATCATTTATAACAAAAGATGGAAGAGCCTGCTGTGGATATGTACTGTGAACAAGTTGTGCTATGAAAGTATACATGAAGTGTAGCTATGAGTAAAGAATAAAGAATTGGTAGTGTTTACTGTGTGCACTGCATTCCAGAGTTAAATGCATTGGGTAGTAAGATGCATAAGACTTCACATATGACTGCCCTGTGTTTGTCTTTTACAGCACTTCTCCTAGACAGGAAATCATACACAGTCATTAAAACTGTATGGAGTCTACCCTTGGTTGAATCTGAGTTCTGTTTTAGTGGAGAATAATTCCTGATGCATCAGGTTGTTATTTGTCCACTTAAAATTCCCATGATAGATTATACTGATGGAATTTGAAAGAATATCATCTCTTGAGGAATGATTTGTTAGTTCTGCATAGTGCTGAATGGATATTCAATTGTTCTCTTTCCTGTCTTTTCAGAAATAGCTGTAGAGCACACCCAGACTAAAGCCTGTGCCCCTTCCTCTCTCTAATTAATTTTTCAGAATTGTGCAATTTTGAGAATATGCATGTCTGTAGCTTATATCTTCCAAATTGATCACTGATTTTTTTTTAATGCCATCTGAAGAAAAAGGAGTTATGTCTCAGCATTTTCTAAAAAAGAGTCATTTAAAGTAAGTGATGAGAGCTAAATATTGTTCTTCTTCTGACTGTATTTAGCTAGTCAGTGTAGATGGGGATTGGTATTAATTACTCAGTCTGCAAGTGAACGTGCACAAAATTCCAGCTGAGAATGGACAGTTAACATGTTTAAAGTTCTTAGTGTACAAAGCCCTAGGGGGACATGTGGGAATGTCATCTTTGTACTGTAAAGCTGTCATAGTGAAGATGCATTATGATGGTTCCTGCAAACCAAAATGCAAATTGCATATACTGGGGAAAGATCATTGTGTGCACTTGAATTAAATGCTAGGTCAGCTTTGTATAATGTAGTGTTCAGTTAGAGCCTGGAAAACTGTGCTTAGCTTGGATCCCTTCAAGGCTTGCAAATCAAAGCTGAAACAAACAATTTGAATGGAAAACATGATAGAAATGCAGCAAATGGGAGGAGACAAAAACATGATTAGCTTGGAAAATAGAAGCAGTCTAGGAGTATATGTAAAACCTGAGGATGTTTGGTGCTGTGTATGGAAGATGCATCCCATTCCAAGTGGGGTGCCATATCAAGTATGTGTCCTGATGGTCACAAGTTGATCCCTTTGTGCCACTGAAAGGGAACCAGAACAGAGAGAGGCCCATTCACTAACAATGTACAGTGTGCACCAACCAAACTTAATCTGATGTTCAGTTGAGGATGTGCTTCTCCTCTTTTTTTTTTTT
>VZTJ01004964.1:743627-785459 GCA_013397795.1 Orthonyx spaldingii
TTTTTTTTTTTGCTTTCATTGGCTGAGAGGGCAGTAAATCTAGAGCGAGCAGAAGACAGCATAGTATAACTGAGCACCTTGTCAGCCTATGGAATTCACCCCAGGAAGTGGCCTCCAAGTCAAATGCTTACAGCTGGGTGATTTTTATGACTGCTAATAACAGCTGTGGTTGTGCAAACTAAGGTGATAGGGCAAACAAATGTGTGACTTAAGGCATTCACCTTCAGTGCTGTCCAACTACTGGTCTAATTTGAAGGCTCTTCTGGAACCTTTTGAATTCTTTTCATGTATTCCTGTTAAAAATTATGATTGTTGCTGTAATAAAATACTTTTAAAACGTTAGCAGGACATTTTTATTATTAACATGAAAGCAAGATGTGTTCATGTATTGTGACAGAAATTAGAAAGACCAACCTTGTTAAATTTATAGAGGTCACTCCTGCTGATGCATAACTTCTGCAGAACAGTCAGGGTTTTTTTTCTTTAGCACAAAAAGCTAAAGACTCCTCTGGAAATGAGACAGTTTCATGGCTGCTCTCATGAGCACCGATAACTCGATATCAGCTGTTGCCCCATCTTCATGTTGGTACAATGAAGGAAGGAACGTCTTTAAGGAACTCTTTACAGGTGATTTTATGCATGGACTGAATTTGCATTACACCATATTTTTATGCAGTAATCATTGCAGGAATCTCTAAGCCTGTCAGATGTTTTTTTCCATACTGGCAATGAAGTAGTTATCTCTCCTTGTATTTTCATGGTAGAATTTAACCATATGTCTTTATTTAAATAAAGACTAATGATTCCATGTATGCGTGGATAAACTAATTCTGGTTTTTATTTCTTACTCTCTTGCAAGCTACAGAAAGAGGTTCCTTTCTGGGTCAATAATGCCATTTAAGTTAAGCCCACATGCTGTCACACTCCGGTAGCTTCTGGAGCTGTTCTTGTCAACTGACAAGTGAAAGGTCAGTGTCTCACAGACTGTTGTTTGTGATAAGGAAATGACTACAGTAAGATTTGGACTTCTTACGATGTCTTGACATTGCTGGCAGTTAGTAACTGATCAGAGAAATGAAAGCTTGTTTTCATAACAAATGCATTACTCCTGCACACAGTGAAATAGAGTTGTGCCTCAGCTTCAAAAATGCAGTCACTTCATTTAACTACTGCCCTACGTGTACATGTGTACAGACAGGAGTCAGACATACTCATCTGTCGATTGCTGCACTAGTTATTTTAGCCCAATTAGCCTGGCTGCTGAGGACTCAAAAGGTAGCTGATGCAACAAGGGATTACAGTGACAGTACTGAATCTGGATGTATGAAGTCATCTTTTACTGAGTCACACAAAAGAAAGGCATTTTCTCATGTAAAATGCTACTAATCTGATAGAGAATAAGTCATGGTGGAAAAAGATCCAATTAATTTCCAGCTGCGCAGCTTTGTAATGCAGCAAGATATACAGGTAATTAAGAGAATTAACACCTTCATAAGAGCAGATTTAAAAGAAAAAATTTGTGAAAGCTACAGGCAGACTCAGCTTTCTCACAGATTGCTATTTTATTGCTGTCTTCTTGATGAGAAAGGAAGCAGTTCTATTGCGCTGCTGCACAGTGCCTTTTTGCATTGCAAAAATGCTTAGAGACACAAAATTGAGAGCAGAACCTCTCTTTGCTAACTGATGTTCCTATTTTTCATTTGCAGAGTCAGTATGGGAATATGCCAACTGGGAAACCTTACATTGCTGTTCTGTCAGCAGAGTCTTGGCTGGTGGAGCTTTGTGAATGAGAGGTGCATGTGGGCCTGACTGATGGTGCTTTACTCAAAAGGGATGGCTCACAGCCCTGCAGGGGTCTGCCTGTGGCAAGTCTGCTTCACTGAGGGCTCTCTGGGGCAAGGAGGGTGTGCACATTAACACTCCAGGATGGCTATCCAACCTGTAGCTTCTTTGGAGAGGAATGGGAAAGGCTGGCATAATCCTAAATGGACATCAGAAAACTTTGAGGGTATTGAAAAATGTAGTTCTGATGGCTGTTGTGGTTTTGTAACAAGGTAGAGGTCTTACCTTTCATAAAATAGTTTGATAATTAAGTAGTAGCTAATAAACAAAATTTGCATGCTATGTCACTCAGACTGAAGGAGCACTGCAGACTAGGATCTACTTCTGTACAGGGGTTGAGTTCACTTGAGGTAGATATTTGCTGTCCTGAATGCTTCAGATAATGAAATTTCCCCTCCTCTAATATTGTTTTCCTCTGTTTACTTTTCTGCTTAATAAATATATCAAAATAAAGTGAGGAAGCAAGAAAGTGGCTTGATCAGTACTGTTTCAGGCTCTATACTGATTTCTTTTGATGTGCATACAGTACTATGATGTAGATACAGGATAGGTCAGTGAAGGGACAGCAGTGGATATTGTCTACTTTGACTTTAGCAAGGCTTTTGACTCTATCTTCCAGAACATCCTTGTAGGTGAGCCAGGAACTGTGGATTAGTTGAATGGACAGTGAGGTGGACCAAGAACTGGCTGAATGGCAGAGCTCACAGTGTGGTGATCAGTGGAGTAGAATCCAGCTGGAGGCCTGTAGTCGCTGGCATTCCCCAGGGGTCAATACTGGGTCCAATTTTATTCAAGTTGTTTATCAGTGGGATAGGAGGCACCGTCAGCAAGTTTGCTGATGACACAAAACTGGGGGAGTGGCTGATACACCTGAAGGCTCTGCTGCCATTCAGTGGGACCTCGATAGGCTGGAGAATTGGGCAGAGAGAAACCTGGTGAGGTTCAACAAGGGCAAGTGCAGGATCCTGCACCTGGGGAGGCATAACCCCAAGTGCCAGCACAGGCTGGGGACGGACCTACTGGAGAGCAGCTCTGTGGAGAAGGACCTGGGGGTCATGATGGGTGACAGGTTGTCCGTGAGCCAACAGTGCCCTTATGGCCAGGAGAATCAATGGTGTCCTGGGGTGCATTGGGAAGAGCGTGGCCAGCAGATCAAGGGAGATGATCCTGCCCCTCTACTCAGCCCTGGTGAGGCCACCTCTGGAATATTGTGTCCAGTTCTGGGCTCCTCAGCACAAGAAAGACAAGGAGCTACTGGAGAGGGTCCAATGGAGGCCACAAAGACAACGTGGGTTCTGAAGCATCTCTCTTATGAGGAGAGACTGTGGGAACTGGGCCTGTTCAGTCTGGAGAAGAGAAGCCTGAGAGGGGATCTCATTAATGCATATAAATATCTCAAAGGAGGGTGCCAAGAGAATGGTGCCAAGCTTTCAGTCAATCAGGACCTCGCTAGATTTCCAAGCAATCATTGTGAGATGTCTAACGATGCCATCAGCCATCCCCTTGAATACTACTCTTGGATAAATCCCCCCAGGCCTCTTAGAGGGATCCAACAGGAAAAAAAAAAATCCCTATTTTGTAAGGCAGAACTATTAAGTGTAAGTACTGGATGAAAATGTCTTATGGAAAAGGAATCCACCATTATTTGAATGTCTGATCAGCCTCTAAATAGCTCATCTTGAGACATTCAGTGATTTGTGGCAAAATATTTCATTTAATGAGCTCTTTAGTGTGACATGGAACTAAATATAACATAGCAGCTTTGAAGGGAAGATGTGCCCATGCCTATGAAAATTTGGATTTCATATGTGCTGAGGAGTGCACTGGATCTGTGTTAATAATAATAGTGATAATGATGATATTCACTGTCATCATTATCATCTGTTTTATAGAGGGACATAGGGTGGTTGCAACAATCAGAAGTCATCTTTCTTTTGGACAGGAGGAAGCTGGAGGTTGCAATTCAATTCTGCATGCTGTCATGGTAACTAAGTTACGTTTAAATAAAAGTAGTTTATGCTAAATTTTGACTCTGATTAAATACAAAGCATAATCAGTATTCTTGCCATGCCAGTGGTTCCCCCTCTGAAAAACCTCACTCTTTCAAAGTTGCTTTGTTTTGTGTTTACACACAATCTCCGCTCTTACAGTAGCCCCTTCTGCTAGATCAATGTATCAGATTTTGTGTGCAAATTTGCGTAAAGTAAGAGCAAAGTGTGCCCAAAGATACTCCCTAGAGTTTCAGTATTTACAATGAACAGTACATTGCGTTTGCTAAGCAGCTTCAGTATGTCTACATCCAAGAAAGAGTCTGAATGCAGCAGGCACTATGCATGTCCTTTGTCAGCCTGTTTCTCATAGAACACATTCTTTTGACAAGGAAAGGACTATCAGGATCTGCTGTCTTGTTCAAACAGAGTCTGTACCAGTAGTTGCAGTGGTTTCTAGCTATAGAGAAGCTTAGTATTTTACTGGGGAAGAAAAAGATCATAATCAAATGGCAGAATGCTCTAGGACTATGTCAGTGCCCTTGGCTACAGGAACTTACTTACTGGTTCCAAACTATTTTTTCTTAAGGTGAGCTTTATCCTGAATAATTCTTTAAATGTGTCTTCTGTTGTAGTGAGTGATTTGTGAGAAATGCAGGGTATGTCCTTGGTACTCTGTGATGTATTAAAAGATGAATGACTTTGAAAATAACCACCACTTTCAAGTTGTTCTGATTGAATGGTGTAATTGTTCCTTTTTGCCCCGTGAAGGAAGTGTTAATAATTTGACAGTTGTGTGGGCAGCACAAGATTCTTCTTTTTCTCTACCCCTCTGTCCCTAAAATCTAGCTTCAGTTTAATGGTAGTTCAGTAAACACTCTACCAGATTTACCTCAAAACATTTGAAGCTGTATATATATAATGATATTTGAAACTGACCCATTATTTTTTATCTTTTCTGTTTTCACATGCTAACCTCTCCCCACAACATGGTAAAATTATGAAAATGAAATCTAATAAGTGTGAAATTATTCACATTTGTCTTTTTTTTTCTTATACTGAGTAAAATGAATCCCAGCTGTTATCTTGTCCTTTGAATGATATCAAACATAAATTTGTGCTGCCCTTTTTTGTTACTGCACAGAACTTAATGCAGAAGTTCCATGTTAGGCAAAAAGGATGAAGTCAGTATTACCAGAAGGGCTCAGACAAAATTGCTAAGTTGTGGGAAGATGACCTAATACTTATTGATAAATTCCCTTGGTGAGGAATGCCTTTTCCAGGTGAGGTAGAATTCCAGTATTTTGTTCATTAACCTCCCTTCTGAAGAGACTCAAGAAGTGTCAGCTCCTGTTCCGTTTGTTTTCTGATGCTGCTTCCTATAGGTAAGTTACTGTAATTCCACTGACTGTTTTAGTGCCTGGGAAGCTGGTGGCTGACAGAAAACTTCAGGTTTTTATCTCATTCTGCAATCTACTGCACTATCACATTAGATGGTGAACTCCTATGCACTAAAGAAAGTGGGCAAATTCTTTCAGTTTTCAAAATTAGTTTGTAAATCAGAGTCTTGCCTCAACCTTTAAGAATTAGTAGGTCAAGCCCAGGGAAAACAGGGCTGCTTAGTTCTTGGGAAAGATTTAGTTTTCTGTGTATGTGTCAGAAGAAAGACCACATGCAGGATGTACTGTGAGTTGTGTCTCCCACCGCTTGTTTCATCACTCCCATACACCAGGAACCAGCCTCCTTGAGCCAAACAGGAAGAATAACTTTATCTTGTTATGACTGAGAATAAACTGATGAGCCAAAAGGAGTTAGTTGGAAGGTAAAAGATTAATGCTGAAGAGCAGCCAGAATACCTGATTGTGCGTAATGGAAAACTTGGTATTAAGCTGTTAAGTTTGTATTATAAACAGGTTTATATGAATTTATGATGTTTTTGGTATGAAGAGCTTTGAGAGACGTGTACTTTAGCGCTTTCCTCAACTCATTCGTAAAAGAGGAGACTTTAAGAAGAACCTTTTTCTTGGTTAATGTAGACATTTATTGTCTAAAATAACCCAGGAAATAATTTAGTCAGTATTTACTGGGCAGAAAATTCAGTGCTGCTCTGAATAAAGAGTGGATTGCCAAAGAAGTCTTTCATGAGTGTATGTGTGTTTATGAAAGAGAGCTTTCTACCTTCAATTTCTTCTTGTTGGTGAGCTTCCCTCCTGAGGTTAGGAATTCTGGACACTGAGAATTGCTTTATAGTGAACTTGAACACAGATTTATGTTTTGAATTTAGCTTCAGATATGGGTATATTTCACACATTTCTGTGCACCCAGTTCATGCATCAGTTACTGATGTTAACTAGATTGTGGGGATGTTCCTGAATGCTTCACTACCTCCAGAGCAATGGATATTTCCCATCTTTCATAAATGCTAACTTTCATTTGTAAGGTAATTTCAGTTGGGAGTCCTCAGTTAGGAGCTTTAGAAGCATTAATGAGCTTAGCTGTAAAACGTCCTTATGTAAATATAATTAACCTCATACTGCATGATAGCAAATCTCATGCACAGAGAGCCTCTGTAATTGGAGTGGGAAGAGAATCTAGCCCGGCTGACACCTGTGGTTTAACTGCAGAGACATCTTTTTCCTATGAAGTACAAAATTTCAATCATGATTTATCTCCAGCTCTCGCTGTATAGTGTCAGAAAGCAGTGAAAGAGGAGGTTAATGGTTGCCTTGCATTTATGAGACTGAAGAAAAAAATGGAGCCTTGGGAGGGACATCTGTCTTGTTCCATGTGTGCTTAAAAGGTCTTTATTGAGGCATGAAAGGTTGCGTTGTTTCATGCTTTGTCTTTTTGTTGCTTATCCAGGCAGTGATGTACTGCCAACAATTAGATAAAGGAATTTCTCAAAATATGTCCTATTAACTGGTCTTAAACCTCATGTATATGCTACATGAGTACTCACAGAAGAGAAAGGAAAGAGAATTTAGGAATCAAGTCTTTTCCCCCTTAAGTACAGAAACAGCATTTAATAAGAGAGATGGTGACATGAAAGAGTCAGATTTACATGAGCTGTGCTTGCCAGGTGTATGTTAGTGTGGAATATGAGAAAGGCAAAAAAAAAAATTCACCTGAGTTTGTTAATGTTCAAAGTGTAATTTTCAACTATGTTTTTTGAACTGGGATGGGGAAAAAAAGAAATTCTTCAAGAGCTTTGGAAATGTCCATTCTATGAGTATTTTTCCTTGAATTCATGGTATATCCTGGATGATTTACTCAAGTTTTGTGTATGTGTGAACTTCAGAAAGCAAGGCCAGAAGAGAAAGGGCTAATTTGGTACTGTGACTAGAGCACAGAGTAAATGAGATGGTATTGCCTCCAAATCCCACTCATCAGTTTGGTTTAATAGTTTGAATGGTTTCTACACTGTTAATTTGTGAGGCAAAAGAAAGAAACGCAAAATAACTGACTTGAACTCAGTAATCTTTGTGAATATTCTGGGCTCCTTTCTACCCCCTCCTTTACAATATGTATTGGAATCAGGGAATAAATGAGGATTTATTAGTCAAATATTGTGGTCACACATCTTGGTGTCTAGTGAAGTACTCAGCCTGCAAATTGACCCACATGTACAAATTTGTACAGTATAAACAATACTCTGGAAAGTACTGGATGCATAAAAGGTTCATAGCCTGGCATGAAGTTTGGCATAGGACCATCTTTCCCTTTCATTTCCACTGGCTACATGACCAAAGGGATGTAAAGGAAAAGACAGCAACAGAGTGACTTGAACTTGTTCAGACAAAACCTGTTATTCTGTTAGAGGTTACGAGTGTTGCAGTATCACAAGATATGTCTGTGGGCCTTTACCTTGTAACACAGATTAGTGTTGTAGGCTTCCCAGATTAGGAATTAGAGAATGTTTGAAATTCAAGTTAATATTTCAGCTTTCATTGCTTCTGGGACATTTCACTGTTGAAAAAAATCCCACAATGGCAGAAAGTGAAAAGTGCTAAAACTGGAGATTGTTTCTAGATTAGGAGATCCTGGACTGTGGCTAAGGCAGTTCTTATTTTATCTTGATTTTTCTATGTTTTAGGTATGTTCCCATTTTGATATCCCTGTAATACACTGTTGACTAAGAAGTGTTCCTGCTGAGGAAGAGGGTAAATCAATGGAGCGCAAAGATAGACATTATGTACATTTGGAATTTAGTTTTGAGCGAGTTCCTGCTAAGAAACAGATTTTTTGCCTAGAAAGTGTGCCAGCATCAGCAGGGAAACCAGGCAATGGTTCTGGACCCTCAGGATCAAGAGGGTACTTAACAAGCCCAATATGATGTTTTATGAGTGTCCATTCAGGGCATCTCTAGGAAGGCACTCAGGAATGCTACTTTTTGCTGATGATATGTCAATGTAAACAATAGCTCCCTGTTTTCTGCAACAAAGCAAATGGTGTGATTGATAGGAAGGAGAGCTGCTGTCTGTCCAGCAGGCACTGGTGGTCAGTACCATACAGATGTTTCAGAACTTGCAGTTTGGGCAGCTGACCATCCCTGTAGTACTTGGACTGCTGTGTAGGACATATAACAAAACAGCAATACTACCAAAACCCCTACAATTATATAGAAATAGCCCCATTCTGCATCTGCCTATAGTATATATGATTACTAAAATAAGTATTATTTTTCTCACTTCTCTCCGTTCTATTTGTGGCACGCCACAAATACAGAATTTGTAAATATGTTTGATTATTATTTCCACCTTCTTCTTCAGTTCCTTTGTAGTTTACAATAGGAAAATGTGACCTAAATAACAGGCTTGATAAGATCTTAATCCCCATTTATTATAAAGAATTAACATTCTGTTTGCTAATATTTGCTTCTCTCTGAGTGCATAGGTGAGGGGTAGTGGTTTATACTTATATCTTTATAAAAGAATCTCACGTCTCTTTGGTAAGTGATTATTTTGGAGTGCTTATATTTAAGAACTAGTTATCAAAAAAACTCAGAAACCAAGCATCTAGACAATTTCTGAGAAGCTTGAGAATAATACATTTCAGGCAATGTGCGCAATCAGTTTGAGGCATTTTATTGCTCTGTGCAGTTCCTGTTAGACTTGTGGATGTGGACAATGACATTGGAAAGTCTCTACAATTGCAGAAACCATGTCACCAATGTGACATGGCTTTTATGTTGTCCCAAACACCAAGTCATGCAGATACTTTCCTGTTTTGCAATTGTCTGAAATGCCTCTCTCAAGCCTCACCATCTCACAACTTCAGGGGATCTGCTGACTCCAATAGAAGTGTATTGCACTGGCTGTGGAAATTAATATTTTATTTGGCAGAAGATGGAGAGGTTATGATTTCAGTTGAGATAAGTCAGCTTACCAATTTCTTATCAGCTGTCCACTTGCCATAGGAGTAGCACTTCCTAGTGACATGGTCAGCAATGGTAATTAATTAATGATAATCCACCCTGATTTCAGATATATGAATTGGATGAACTAAGATGAGGTTAGGTTTATATGTGTACTCTTCTTTGAAGGGAGAGCTGTCTGTTTAGCAGTTCCCAACATAGATGGTGAGGAATTTAGTTTCAGGATAATTTAAGGAGGCGGGGCAGAGCAGAATCTTGTGCTAGTTCATTGCAAACGTAAATGGCTGAGTTATCAAATATTATGTAATATTTAGGAAATATTGTTTAGTGAATTCAAGTGTGTTGGATGCTCCAGGTGGACATACACTGGGTTGCAGAACACTGAAGAACTGCACACTGGAAATGTAAGGAGGTATCCTGGCAGACAGCCTAAATTCCTGCATTGTCATAGTAGTATGAGATGATTTAAGTCCAGGATTTCAGCTGTAGCCTTCTGAGAGCACTGCTCATTCAGTGTAGTGAATCCTGTAAATTGGAATGGCTCAGTGTGAGATTAACATGATGGGGCACTTTCAGCAATTTTACTGGTTCCTCATAAAAACAGAGAGGCTTGTTTAGCATTCCTGTTCTTGAGGTATTACAGTTGATTGGTCTAAAAGTATGTAAAATAAGGATAAACACTTAGATTATCTTCTTAGCCATAGCAGAATGGGTAGCAATTCTCTATGAGAGAAACAGAGGTTGTGTGATAGTTGGCCTAAAAAATGTTGTCATATCATGTCTTTCTCCTCTTCCAAATACAAGTCAGTTCTTCAACTTTGCTTTTAATAACCGAAATGTTTAATGGGTGAAATAAAGCAAACCTAAGTAGAAGAAGAACTTCAGAATGATTTTCGATACTTTTTTTTGATGTGCCACACAGAGATGCTTTGTTGTTTTTGTGGTGATAAGTAGATGTATGAAATTGAACAGGTGAGAGACTACCTCTTGGAAACTTTTTGCAGGGGGAAGGAAACTAGGCCATGGATGATTACTATCAATAACCTCAGAGGGTTCTTTTCAGGCGTATGTTGCAATTTTGTGACATGCATTGGTGAACAGAAGCTATTTGTGATGAAAATGAGGAAAGGAGGAAAGGGAATTTGTTAGCAATTGCATGAAGTACTGGAGATGACATTATATAATTGTGAATTCATGCAGAAGAAGTCAAGAAACTGAACTCAAAGTATTGAGGAGTTGCTTCAGTAGAGCTGACCCGGCTTTCTCTGAAGTCAAACATCTTTCAGTTGATTTGAGGAGAGCCGGATGTAGTTTGATGGAACTCTGTTCTTTTCAGACAATGAAAGGCTGAGACGAGACTTCCTAACAGGGGAAAAAGTGTTAGATGGGCTATCAGAAGAATAAAATCATGTGATGTTTAAAACCTTTTAAGAAAGACAATGAAAGTGAATAGTAATGATCCCAATTTTGCAGAGAGATGATAAATTGTCTAAGATTTCAAGGGCCTCCTTCTTATGCTGCATGTTGATTTTGCAAGGGAAAGGTCAACAAAAATGCTTAATATGTTAGTGAGGTGTTATTTTGCAAAGACAAAGATATGTTGTTTTTTAATTGCCCCTTGCCCCCCTGCCCACCCGAAGTAAAATATAAATATTTTGCACAAATCTAAGATGACTTTCTTGTATCTTGAGGTAAGACCAAGTGAGGATTATGGTTTACTCTTTTTTTTCTGTATGGATGGAAAACATTTTTAGTGATGGGATAAATTTATCCCATTAGTTTTAATGCAGACAAGGTTAGAGCTGAGTTTCAGTACTGTAGATTAGCATGAAAGCTGCAATAAGCTTGTTCACAGAGCAGCAAAGAGGGAGTGAATGAAATGCTTCTCTCTTACTCCATCTGCAATCTGGAGGCATTGCTGGATTAGGAGGGGTCAGCCAGTGAGTTTTAGCTGATGACACTTCTGGTTTTTTTTCCTGTCTTCAGATATCTCAGCTTATGACAGAGACTAGTCGAGAGGGCCTGACTGAAGCAGCATTGAACCGCTACAATGCAGATAAACCCTCCCTGTACAGCTTCCCTGCTTCCCAGAGCACGTATGTTGCCAGTGAAGTATCCACAGGCACCTCGGTGGCAGCATCATTTTTTGCCAGGTAAGAGATTTCTCAGATTTTCCTTTGCTGGACACATAAGTTCTTTCAAAGGACACAACTCTGTAGTGAAGAAGTGGGGTTGACAGGCTACAGCACACATCAAAGCATGGCTGTAGATACAGATCTATCACAAACTTCCAGGAATTACCATGAAAATGTTGTTTAATCCACCTACATGCATTTATCTGTAAAATGGGGATGATACTTCTACCTCTACTTCTATCTCTTTAATGCTTGATTTGGGTTAAAATGTGATTGCACTTGACTTTGTGACATTTTTGGAGGGTTGTCTCCCTAAATGAGAAGGGCCCATCCAAGTAATTTTCTGAGATAGGCAGTTAACTATAGAGCTAACTGGAGGTGGCTAGTTCAGTTTGGTGGCAATCTTCAGACTTCTTTATTGATTTTTACTTTTATCTAGGGAAATTATCAAGATTCCACTTTCAGACTGAAAAGTTAAGGTTTCTAGTTTCAGCTTCCATCCCCGTCATGCCACTAAATTGACCTGAGAGTCTAAATTCAGCCTTGGAACATGCTTTATGTTGAATATTCAGACATTATTAAAAAATTTCAATGCGATAAATTTCATTTAAAAAAATCTTATGGCTGTCTTGATTAATTTTATTAGTAAAATGTTTTGTTAAATGGGCAATCAATTATCACCAACAAAAGTATTTTTTTTGTGCAGAAATATGCACAAGAATATGTTGAATATTCAGACATTATTAAAAAATTTCAATGCGATAAATTTCATTTAAAAAAATCTTATGGCTGTCTTGATTAATTTTATTAGTAAAATGTTTTGTTAAATGGGCAATCAATTATCACCAACAAAAGTATTTTTTTTGTGCAGAAATATGCTTTTTGCAGAATGTAATCTCTTTAGCCCAGTTGAATCCTTACATAATAAAAGACATTGAAATAATCCTTGTCTTTTAATGCTGTTTATTAATTAGAAGATTGACTTGGAAAGAGTTGTGAAAGTAGTGAAATAACAGGAGAATAAGCCATTATTATAGCATTTCCAATCCCATCCAGTGAGAGATCTTGATTTCAAAAACATGGAGTGAACTTTGATTGAGCGCCTCAAGCATTTCCCAGTCAGCTTCCTTCCCTTGAGAGAGCCAAACTATTAGTAATTCCACAGATTCTATTTTATTTTAAAGGTAAATGGAAAACTTATAAAGTTGTTTGACTCAGTAAATCTGGAAAAAGATTTTCCTCTCCTATTTTTCCTCATCAGCATGAGGGCTGCACATGTTCAATCAGTGTCATACGGCAAGTGAGTAGTGTAAAAGGATTAAGCATAGCATTTTAGAAGATCCAGTTATTTGGGGCAACTCTGCCATTTTTTCTTTACAGATGTGACGCCACAACAGCAAATGTGAATGATGACAGTGGTCTTGGTTTGTTGCCCTTCTCCATTTAACTGCAGGCAATTTAAATTAAAATTGCTGAATGTACGCACATGGTAATATCTAATGGGAGTACAGATTGGGATTAGCACATATTTTAGCATGAACTGATTTATGAAGATGACTTAAGTCATTTGTTCTTCATTGTTTCACTATTTATGCTGAGAGAATTCATTTGCTCTTAATATGCTCTGCTGAAATGTAGGAAACTAATTAAATTTACTCAAAATCCCTAGAGTAATTCATAGCATTTTAAGTATAATTCTGTTATCTTCTGGAAGATATGAATTCTTGTATGTGCTTGGTCCAGCAGAGGTCTTATGTTTAGACTCTTTATTATTAAACTGTACTTAGCAAGACAAAAGTGCCTGGTTTAGTTTGGGATATTGCACAATTAGATTACTATCACTTATGTAAGTCACTTTTCTTCTGGATTTCAAATTACATAATCTACTGGGAATTTAAGAAGCAAATTCAAGTCAGTTGTTCACTGCCTGACCTTTTAACGAGAAAACTGACAAGTTGTTTTCAAAATGTGAATCACTAATTTTTGTTTTGCATCTTATATGTCTATTTGCATTTCTGTCAAGTTGGTGAGAAGCGTAGGGATCTACATGTACGTGTATTATAAAATGGGAAGTAGAAGGCAGTCATTGTCTAACTTATTAAGAAGGTGCACTGTTTGCAGTGTGAAACAGTCCTTTGTATCAGGCCTATGAATTCTAAACTTTTGCTTTTTATGATTGTCAGTGGTACATGGAGTAGTGACTACCAGCTATGTCTGGTTTTTTTGAATCTGTGTCATATACGTTTTCACAATAAGTAAGAAATTATTACAAAGCCAGAGAAACTTGCCAATGTGAAGCTGAAGTTCAGAGTTGAAGAGTAGAAGCTATTCTTTTGAAATTCAAATAATGACCCGCAGTATTTCATTCTAACTTCCCTAACAAGCAAAGCAAACCTCAGCTAAGGCTCAGATAGAAGTCATCCATCATCAGGAAAAAAGCCAATTAACTAAAATACTGTAGTACGGAGGAAATGTCAAGGCATCCATGGAACTTTTGGTTGTAATTACTTCAGAAATATCAGGAGTGGAATACTGGGAGCTCATAATTTTTCTGTTCTCAAGCACTACTGGTTCAACAGTGACAGTCACTTGACTGGCCTATGGCTGGCATTGAGCCATGGAGAAGTGTCCTAAGGCCACAGTGACTCTCAGTGTTTTTAAAAACCAGGAGACTTATCAGATGTCTCAATAATTGACTGTTGCATTTCATGATCTATAGCTGACAGATTTCCAAACCAGCTCAAAGGGCTGCAATTTCTGTGAATTGTCATTTGTTGGGATATTGCTGCAAGGGAACTTATGACACATCAGGATTCCCGTGGGACAGTATGTGAATGCTTTAAAGGAACAATCACTGAAAACTGTCCAAAGTGCTTAGCTGGTAGGCTTATGAATATTAGAAGATACAGGTATGAATAATGAATTTCTAATGGTGATTCTGACACAGAAACTGAATTCAATCAATTGTGCTTTTAGTGACAAGCACCAAATTTGCCTTTCTGTTCAAGGCTATCACTCATTTTTGTCTCAGTTATGCTTCAATCATGCTAATTTAGCATCATCTTGCTTCTTGCTAGTACACATTCATGATGAGAATAATTCATTTACTGAATGTGAAATAATGTTAAGATTCTTTACACATAATGAATCATTTACAGAGCATTTTAGAATTTTTTTGCATGACTTAGCTTTTACCTCCAGTTTGGGTCTTTGTCCTAAGAAGCATCTTTGGGCCATCTCAGCCTAAGGTGTGACAGCCTCTTGCCTTGTGTCCTCCAAGCACCATGTAGGAGTGTGCCACCCCAGTTAAATGATTAATAGATACCAGTGCTGGTGCTGCCAAAGAACTGAGGGAAGGGCCTTCTGTTTCTTGTTTACCTGGTGTCTCTGTGAAGCTTTATCAGGCCAAGGAACATAGTAACTTTAGTCCTATCTATGCTGGTTTCTAGATGGAGAACACTTCTGGGACTCTGACTTCAGCTTTGGCCTGACTACTCCACAAATAAACCTGCCCTTCTGAATAAAACTTCTCTCTTGTGACTGGGCTGTAGAGTTGCAACAGCCTCTCTGAGGGTGATAGCACGATGCAGGAACTAGAGGTCAAAACTGGACCAGAGCCTTCCTGTTATCTGTTAGAATATATTAAAGTTTTTGGGATCTTGGTGCTGTTCCTTGTTTGCCCCGTCACAGTAAACTTGCTTTATTGGAGAGAAAGGACTTTGATTGCCTCAGGACAAAGGAGAGACATAAAAGCCCATTTCACTTGGGATGTAAAAAAAGGTAAAGAATTTTTGAGGAGGAGATATTTTTGAATATTAGTCTTCAAATTTGTTTCCTGTGTAAGTGTAACAATGTATTTTGAACAAAAGCCTGCCTCAGTCTGAAATCAGATGTAGTCATATTTGGATTAACTGAGCCTAATGGGAATATAGATAATCTTGAAAGTAGCCTGAAAAATCTGTTCTAGGGATCATTTTCCATGTCTTTATGCAACTAAACACGAAAGAAGACCACACAATGTTACTGGTGTAGATGTTGCGAGGCATGTTTCTCAAACGGAATGTCCAAATATTTTAAAAGCTCTTACATTAAGACAAAATAAGAATAGAAGAATTTAGTTGCATGTATAACGGATATGCAGCTACTCAGTGTGGGATAAGCTCTACTTACAGTTACCTTAATTCTTGGAAAAATTGCTGGTGACCCTTTACCTGCTCATTCCTCATCCCTGTGTGGTATGGCAGTGGGGATGGAGAGGGGGAGGCAGTGGTCTACTGCCAAGGGGACAGTGAATCAAAATGCTGCTGAATGTTCTACAGATTTCCCTTCCATTCCTGAGAATTCTTTTTGAATATTTTTTAAAATTCTCATGCATCTTGCATGAATTACAAAGCTGATATGAAGACAATATTTGTGGGGCCCTCTTGTTAAAGCTGCTGTGCTGTTTTGATGACTTAGCACTCCAGAAACCCTGGAATCTCATGCCTTACTGTTTTTTGCATACATGTGAAAAACTTCAGTTTATCACACAACTTTTGATGTTTGCTGTTTTTCCTTGTAGTTAGTCTATACAATCTTTGTGTATATGTCTGTTATAAAGCTAAAAGGAGTCCAGAAACACCACGAATTTCCCTTAAAGACTACTGTGTATTTCAGGCATACCATTTTAACGTCCTGGCTTGAGTTTTTTGGAGGTCTGGGGAAAGTTTACAAAAATGAATTTTTCTAGCATTGCAACAGAGAATTTGTCAGAACATGCACAGAAAAAACAGGTAAGAAACAGAGGCAGCAGTTTGTAGAGAAGGAAATGGGTTGGAGAGGATATTCTTGTATCACAGAGCCCCGCTTTGGCTTGGGAGGGTCCACAGGAGAAACACTAGATCTGTGTGGGTAGTCTGGTTGTAATTGTAGCTGAAGCATGCCGCTGGCAGATGTGAGAGGTGGGTCAGGCATCTGCTGTTGACACTCCTGTGACAGGTGCAGGTGCACATCAGGCTGTGCAGGCACACCCAGGGCACTGGAGCTGCAGAGGCCTGAGAGACTTCTCAGGAAAGAGTGTGTCAACATTGTCAGGTAGTGAAAGGTGCTCATCAGTGCCTTTCTAAAGACTATTTTTGTCTGAATAGCAGATGACTCAGATGATACTGTTTCTTCATGCTGAAGAGTGGTGGACCCAGTTGCTCTTTCAAGCCATGCAGTGGTTCACTAGTTTGAGCATTGCTTGGGAAGTTCTTCATATTAAATAGTTGTCACTTCAACATCCTTAAAAAAAAATTATTTTCTGAGACTTAGGTGAAAACATGTTTTGGTTGCTTCCTGTCTAAACTATGCAGAATCTAACAAAGTTTTCTTTCATTAGCTGAACAAACTAAATTTAGCAGTTAAATTGTGGTCAGATTCTCGGATTTTTGAACAACTATATATTAATAACTCTAATCAGAATTTCTACTCTTTTCCCTCATCCTTATCATATACTGCATAAGAAATACATAAAAAGAATGTTAAGATAAAAGATCCACAGACTATCCTTCAGTAGGAATGCTGGCAGCAAGTTTGGAAACATCTGTAAATCATTTTCACAAATATTTCTACCTTCAAAGCCTGTCTTGGGCTGGGTAGTGGGGGAAATTTTAATCACAATGATCTCAGTCTTCCTGAAAGATCATGAAACGTTTAAAATTGGCACCTAGGTTTGAGTGCACAACTTCAGTGGCTGATTTTTCATATTTGCTTAACATTCCTCAGTAATGTAGGAGAACTGTGGTCACAGTCACTGCTTTTCTGTGCTTCCTGTTGCTGTGAGAGCCCTAACTAAGAGGCTGTTTCTGCTTTCTGTTATTGGTGTTATTTCATGTATATAAATTAAATGCTAGTCAAAAGGGAATTGTGATTCTCCTGAAGCGAAAGAAAGCTAGCAGTTGAGGCATAAGGAATACTCTTTTTCTATGGTTCAGTGTAAACAAAATGAAAATATCTTGGTGAGAAAGGCTTTGAGAGTTACATGCAAGAATAGCTGGTGTGTAGTAGTGGAGGCAATGATCTGATACGCAATGAAAAAATTAGAACACAAATACCATATCTGGAAGAGGGAAAACAAAGATCTTTAAATGATCTCTAATGTTGCATGGGAGTTCTATCTTGGGTCCCAAACAATTTCCAGTGATTTTTTTTTCAAAGCTGAGACATTGCCTATGACACTTTTGTTCGAATCAGTTTGTGTGATTTAACAGCAAGATTCCAGAGTAGGTCCATTTACAACAAGAATTGTGCAGGGTACATGTCTGAAACAATGGTGTTTGAATATTTGGATATTGCATGCTGCCATTATTTAAACAACAGATTAAGAAAATATATACACTCTTTAGACCTGGGTTGGAAATCTAGTTGGGATATGTTTAAGTTGCCACTTGCCTGTGAAGAAAAGCAATTCAAATCTTTATGCCAATTACATTCACTATGTGTTGGCTGCATTCACAGCTTAAAATACAGGTAATGGACCTTGATTTTTAAATAGGGTTTGGGGAGTGACCCATGGAGCTATGAAAAGAAATAAGCTAAAACTACCATCGATTATCATAGAATACTATACTTGCAGGGGCGTGCCATCTGCTTAGCCTCAAAGCATGTAACTGATAAAAAGGATGTAAATTGTCCTCACATTCCTAGTATCAAAGTAATCCACTTAAGGTAAACAACTCTGTACGTTTGAATTTAACAAGTGTAGTTTTCTGGTCTAAGCATGTTTTAAAAATATAATTATTTATAAGAATCTAAAGGAAAATACTACTATCCAGGAACAAATTATTTACCATTGAAGAGAGAAATTAAAATTCCAGCCTGTGAAAGATATGTTACTTTGATGTTATGTCTTTATTGAAATGTGCTGCACAAGATGAGTGCTTTCTGACCTGCACTTGCCCCACATATGGTTTGTTTTGTATTGATGGTAATGGTAATCACTAAATAATGTTTTTATTGAAATAGGCATCAAGATTTGCAGTTTCTTGTATAACTAGGCTTTCACAGTTTTGAGAAAATTTGCCCCTTTCCTTCCTTTTTCTTTGGAAAGTTTTGGAAATATAATGTTTATCTGTGATGCAATGAATAGCTGGTTCTGTAAAGCAAAGGATACATACTGTGGAAATTTTTCTGCTTAAGAGATTATCTTAAAATGGATGTCTTGTCTCCTAAGTATAATTCATTATATTATTTTTTCTGGTATATATTGCCTAAAAACCAGAATCCCAGATTTTTTTTTAGATTCCTGTAGGAATCACTGGTGTTTAGTTATAAATTTTTGTTTCTGTAAATGTGTATCATCATCATTTTAATTTTTATTGTCTTACATACACAAATATGAACTTATGTCTGGAATTCATTTGCTCTATTAATTTTCACATGATCGGTTGTGTTCAGTTTTTAAATTAAAAATTGTATCTGTAAATACAATGCATTTATACATACTTTTCCCTCCTTTTTTTCCTGTCTGCTTATTTTCTCAAGTACAAATCCATCGAAATGCATGCTAACCAAAGACCCATTTACCTAGTAAGCAAACACCCTTCATCTCTCTGAGATCCTAGAGTCAACAGCTGATTATATTACAATGAAGAGGGCCAGAAATGCAAACACCTCCTTAATCTTCATGCAATGTAAATGCATTGTAGAAGCTCTAAGTGTTATGTAGCCTCTATCAAGGCAGAATGAGGTAACCAAGACACTTCCTGTCTTCAGCACTCAGCAATAGCCTTTGTCCAATGTTCTGAGATGTTCCCTTAGCTTAAAGTTTGCCTTGTCTATGTGTACCCCACTAATTGCTGCTGTTACAGGTAAGAGGCTTTAGACCCGTAAGTGACTGTGCTGGCCCATTCTTGCTGCGACTCTCGTGTCTTAGATGTTGGGTACCAATAAATGCTTTGCATGCAGGGAAGAGTATGGGATGCTAGTGATACAGCACCGAGGCCCTGACTGTTTTAGTGGTTTGTTAAAGAAGGAGGCAGTTTTTCATGGATTTGTGTTCTTAATTGTTCTAGGTCATTTCAAGCATTCACTACAAAAGTACCTAGGTCTATGGAAGCTGAATTCCTGCTGCTCTCCATACACTATGCTAAAACACTATGCTAACTTCACTTCTACTTCTTGTCCCATCTTGTGATTTCCTGCTGATTTCAACAGATTGAAAAGGGTAATTAAGCATAGACTTTGTCTTCTAATTTCTAACAGGGCTTCTGGAGTGCCAGAATATTTACTACTTGAACATCCACTCCCTGCATTGATTTAGAAAAACTTAAAAGGAACTAAAGCTATTTCCTTCCCTCAACATTGCCTTTCCCTGAAACCTGACATATGCATTAAGAAAAATTGCTAGCAGCATAAGCAGTAATCCCTCAGCACCTGTTACCAAAGATTCCTGGTGTTCAATCTTGCTTTTTACTCTTAGGGCAGTGGAAATGAAAATGGTCAGCATTAATCTTTTGACTTTTAGTATAGTTGTGACTGCCAACTATAGTATAGGAAACCTCATGTTGATTTACTGTTTTGCATATTTCTTGCTTCCCTTAAACCATGACATAGGAGTTCTGATTTACAGTGTCTCTATCGTGATTTGTGGGGAGAGAAAGATGAATAGATGTAGTTGCACTGTCTATAGCAGAAAATTATATGCACCACCAGTTGTTTTTTTCTCATGTTTTTAAAAACGTCAAAATAACCTTTGTTCAAAGAGATCATAAATCCATAGCAAAGAGACCTTCTCCTAAACACCTGGAAGTTCAGAGTGGCAAACTTTTATTCTGATTACTGCTTTTCTGTTGCAAGGAGTACTGTTATAGTGCTGCCTGAGCAGCCTTGAAATTCAGCTGTGGTTTACCTTGTCTTTAGCATTCTCCATCACCTGCTCAGTCAGTGTTTTCTTAACCTTGACAGCAATCTGTTCAACTGCTGAATGACTGGCTTTTCCTTACAATTACCAAGGAATACAGGCCATTTTAGTTTTCCTTGCTCATAGAATAAAAACTCAACAAGAAAATGTGCTGAAATGTTGAAGTATTTGTTTGTTGCCAAATAATTTAACATTAGGTAGACAACTGCCTATTGGGCTTATATATATTCACCCCATGATGTGCTTATAAAATGTAAGACCACGGCACACCTGTATACATGACTAAGTGGTTCGTAGTAAATAGAGATTTAGAATCTCACCTCTTCGCTCAGCTGTAAATGGAACATGATGTCCATCTTACAACTGCTGTCCGTTGGCATATTTCAGTCAAACTCATGGTCTCTTCTGAGTTACTTAAGTTCAGGAATACATGAATGCATTGCATGCAGGACAGGGACTCCAGAGCTTTCTACCACACATCTTGATTTGACAATACTAGTTGCCTTTCAGGAGACAGACCCGTTAAGCTATAAAACAAGAAATGAATGTGCACATTCGTAAGTAATTACAGGAACATTGCAACTGACAGCCACGATTTTCCCTGTGAACATTTTTCTTGATATTTTGTGAGTTTGGGATATAGCTTTAGGGATTTTTGTGTGATTGGGGAATTCTAGAGGCTTTTCCTTCAAGTGTATTTTCTGTTGTTTAATAAAGAATTTTCAACGATATCTTCAATAAGAGTGTTGACAGAAACTGCCGCTTCAGCTGTCTATTTTCAGAAAATCAATAGAGACTTAATTTCTTTAATATCTCTGTTCTTCTGGTCATAATTGGGCAATGGATTCAAATCTCTTCTTAGGGTATAGTCAGAGATTCATGTAGATTGTATATTAGTACATTGTCTTGAATAACCAGGCTAAAAAGCTACTGCTGCTAACTAGTGATACGATCTTTGGTTTCATCATCCCAATGGTCATGAGAGGAAGGAACCAAGATAGTTACTGTATTGTGAGAATTACAGCAATAATCTCTTTGAGTCTAAGAAAGAATGCTGAGTAAGTGAAAACTGTGGAAATCTAGGGACAGAAAATATAACTTTAGCAGAAATTATAGTTGTTTCTTTTCTGAATACCTCTTTGTATGTCCTTCCCTACAGCAGCATCAACCTTTAGTTAAGACAGAACTACTTTAATGAGCTATGTTATGTTGTGGAAATACCTGATTAGTTGTGCAAGGTGAGAGACATTTGAGTTATGTCCAACTATTTATTTCTAAAATCTGCAAGATAGCGCTGTTCAGAGATTCCCAAGGGCCTCATGGCCTCTAGTTCAGGTCATTTAATTAGCCTTAGGCTTTCTGTTTGAAACTTGCTTATTCTGATTTATTTTGGTTCTCTCAATAGGGTTTATGCTCCGAAGCTAGCATTTCTGTCGGCTATTTCCATTACCTGTCATGAGTGAGACACAAACCATCAGGAGACAAAAAGATCCCCCAAAACCCTTGGATCTCTGAGTTATGAGTCTTTGGATTTCACATATTTAGATTGTGTTGGGGTCTTTGGGTCTTTTTTTTTGTTTTGGGTTTTTTTTTTTCCCATTTCTCTCTGTATGCATGAAGGTCAGAAATGGACTTGAATAATGAAAGCTGCAAAAACATATTCCTATGATTCCACAAGTTGAAGAGAAACATTTTATTTTACAGAAGTCATGAAATAATATTGAGGGCTGATAGGAATAAGAATGCATGTTTCTTCTCCATCAAGCGATGCATGGAAATGGGACCAGAGGGAAGGAAAACAAAACTCTGAGGAGGAAATAGAAGTATTTCACTAAATCATGAACTTCTGGGGACGCCAGTGAGATAATATGCCACTATTTAAAGCATACTACCTTTGTTACCTATTTAAGGGTTTAGGAGAACTGTCCAGGTCCCCATAAACCATACTGGACATGACATTGATGCAGGGCAAAGAGGAAAATTACTATGATGGCACACCATTAAAAAAAAAATTGCCAATGAGTTTATGGAAAATGTGTGTTGGTAATACTGGCTTGAAATGTTACTCCTGAGGTGGTTGCATGTTCAGTTAATAAAGTACAACTGATACAATACAATCTATGTAGATTTCACTGAGCTGTTTGTGTTAACACCCTGTGAGTTCTTGATTAATACATTGCAGCAATGTAAAACAAATTTGGAATGCATCAAATAGACTGAACTAGATGAAATTCTGTGTTATGTTAAATGATGTTAAATGACTCTGCTCCTGTTGGGATTTGGTAGAGATACAGAATTCCATAGCACACTAACTGGAAAAACATTGTTAAATCTTTCAAGTGGTGTTGGGAAAATGACTGGTAAGAGCGATCTGTTCCAGCCACAGGTGTCAAATGTAATGTCATAGAACCAACAGTAAAGGATGTAGACCATGCTTATGGAAAAGGGACCAGTGGACTGACAAGTGACTGTTGGAAAAGACCTGTATGTCATAATTAACTAGTTGCGTATGAGTTCACAGTGGGACACTGGCCAGGAGGGCTAATGTAACTCTCGACTGTCAGGAAGAAGAAGAACATATGAAGAACATGTGATGAATTAGCTCTGCATTAGAAGTAGATATGGCCACAGACAGAATACTCTGTTTAACTCTGCTGTCCACAGTCAAGAAAGATCTTAAAAAAATAGAGAAGGCTCTGAGAAGAGCCACTCAGATTAATAACAGTTTGGAAACCATGCCTTCCAACAGCTTGACTTTAGTTTATCAAACAGATTTACAGAGAGATATGTTGACAGTGTGCAGGGAACCTCTGCAGGGAACAGAAACATGATACTGGAGGACTTCAGTCTAGCAGACAAAAGCACGTCAGGATGTAATGGCAGGAAGCTGGATCTAGACAAATTCTGAATGGTAATAAAATGTGCATGTTTAGGAAGTGCGTTTAGGAAAGGGCAATGACCTGCTGAAATGAACAAGAGTAGCAAACAACAAATAGTTGTCTTTTAGAGTCTGTTTTTTAAATTAGAATTGATTCTTGGGGGAAAAAATCCTCGAAGTTAGCCACACTTTGTGTGGGCTTTAAGAGGTTTAATGTAGGGAAGATCCATTGCTTTTGCCATGTGGGAAGCTGCATTAGAGAGTCATAACAGTCTCACTTAACAATCTGGGAAGACATACGCACTTGTGTGTGAAGGTGCAGCAACAAAGAGAAGTATTTCTTCTGCTCTTTCAGACAGCAACACTGTAATAAAGCATGATAAAAAAATGCCATGAAGAAAGGAGTAAACTATTATTTTTCTTAATTTGTCTAGGAAGGATTTAAAAGTAAGTATTTTAATTGTAATTTTTTTTTATTTATAGATGAACTTCAGAGGGTTTTGCTTGCTTGTTTCTGTTAAACCACCATTATCTATGATTGTAATTTTATGCAACAAGATGTGAGAATCTTTGTTTTTTTCATAGCTTCTCTGAGCACGCATCTGCTGTAGTGGTGCATTGTTTTCCTGTTCCTTTGAAATTCTATCCGTTTCTTGTCAGTTACAGAAAGTACATCAGTGTATATATCATTAGGGGAAAAAAAAGAAAAAGCCTTCCCAAAGTTATAAAAGCTTTGCTTCTTCCTTTCCCTCTTGGGTTGAGGATGTCAGTCAAAAGAGGTGATGGTTGTTTCACTCCTGACACAAGTATATGTGGGAAAAGAGCATCCTAATATTTTGACATATAAATGAAGAGTAGAATTTAGCAGCAAAAACTGAAATAAAAACATTATATCTCAAGTCAAATGCTTTGGGGCAAATGTCTATGCTTGAAAATTATTGAATTGAAAAAAAAAAGCAAACAAAAAAATCCTACCAAAAAAAGTCCCAGCTGTTCCACTTGATGGCTCATAAAATCTGAAAAAAGTCCTTCAAGGGCTTTTTTTATAGGAAGATAGTATTTTTTGTATGCATAGTTATGGTAGCATCTGGTTCCCATCTTTGGGAATTCAGAGACTCCACAGGCACCAACATGCTCTCTGCTGCAAAGAAGCTCTACAACACAGATAAATGCTTCAGACAAATGTGCAGTGTGTAATGTAATGTAATTGTCTGCAAGCTGGAAAGATGTTGGGGAGGAGGCGAAACCCCAATCCGTAAATTTTGATTAACATAAGTCATAGGAGCAGCCCTTGCATAAAATTTCCTTTGTTCACCTGTGAAGAGTGGACTGATAAGCTAGCAACACCTGAGTCAATAAGATTAATCAGTCAGAGAGCTAAGCTAGGCATACCTAAGGCAAGAAGGGTTGGAGAGTTTTCACAGAGACTGTATCCTTCACAGAGGATTCAAACAAGGGGATCAGTAAACTAACTGTCCACAAACATGAGCAGGAAATACAAAAGGCCTTTTATGAATAATCTTACTGAATTTAGTATCAATAAGAAAGGAAAGCAGAATTTTTCTCGGGTATTTCTGGCTCATCACATTTGTCCTTCTGATGCCACCTTCTTTCTAAAAACAGGACCTGTGTGTAAGTAGTAGTCACACTATTACATTATGTGAGATTGTAAGAGTAAGTAATTAAAGAGTTTGTTATACATTGACCTCTAGTATCACAGAAAGCAAAATCTTCAGCCTGTCTTGAACATGGCACAGACACAGCACTGATTTTTTGGTTTATATTGTGCTCAGCACATTGTTTTCACTTAATGAGTAGTAGGATGGAATGAGAAAATAGAGAGAACATGTAAAAATTTTGCTTGTCTTATGGCTGCTGATGGACTTAATCTCAAGAAGAATCAAACCCAATATGTCTTTGAGTACAACTCTATGCTTGAATGAAGCTTGCCTTCATGCCAGCTTGTACACACACACACACACACACGCATATATATATATATATATGGAAGAGGTGATAGCAGGTATATGTTGTGCCTCAGGTAACCACACTCTATTGTATGAATGTGCTGGAATTGTATAGTGACCAAGAGATTTGTGCACTGCTTCAGAAAACTGGAGAAATGGATTCTAGGCATCCCTGAACCTGAAAAGTCTAAAATACGGCAGCCTATGCAAGCCAAAAGAATATCTTTAAATAATACACAAGGGTGGAATAGGTGCTTTCTCTTGTCTTGATTATAATGTCAGCTGAGCATGCTTCACTATGGAGGGAGGAGTGCAGGATCCACGGGGCCCCTGGCAGTGAGTGAGAGGGAACAAGTCCTCCCATAGATGTGCAGGGCTTGGCAGGTCCTGTAGCTTCCATTCTCATCCTCCAACAGCCACATCTAAAAGAAAAGAGAGGTGCTGGCTATTATTTGTGACTTTGTGCGTACACCCAGAAAGAAATTTGGGGCTGTGACTCCCTTTTCCACACAGATGCCTAGTTCTGTGCTACAAAAGAGCTGTGATCTAGGAAAAAGACATGGTTTCTGAAATGTCTGTCTTCACTGCTCCCTATGGGTCAGTTTATATGTTTGCAGCACATGAAGCTAGGGTGGCATTAAGCCAAGTACCTCAATCTTTCTATACTCTGTGTATAGAAATTAGGTACAGAACTGAGGTTTTACCTCTTCCATTAATGGAGTTGCTAAGAAATTGCCATGCATAAGGATGGCGTAGACCTAGGCTGAAGTTTACACCTGGATATGAAGAGTATGTACAGACTGAAAGTTTCAGGTTTAGCTTGCACTAAAGATGACAAGAACATTGTGTACAAAACAATCTATTCCTATAATAAAGAATTCAAAATTGCTGAAGAGGTCAGGTTTCTAAGAGCAGTGAGATGGGAATAATTCAGAAGCCACTTTCAAATAATTCAGTCCCATTTTCAAAAACTATTGATGTGCTTATAAGCTTAAGTTACAGTGACTACCACTGGAATCTAGATACCTACAGACCTATGTAACTTCTGATATTGTACCTGTGAAGCAATTATAACTTTTTCAATACTTTTGGGAGACAAATCTTATAGCTATGTTCTGGCTCAGATTTATCTCTGGTTTTGCCATAAAGCACTATTCTTGAATTTTGGAAATTATGTTTATATTTAATTCCAAACAAATCACTACACTTGAACCCCAAACACATTATACATTATGTTAGCTCCGAGGGACAATATCCTAAATGAAAACAGATTCTTTTCTTTTTCTTCATGCCAGGTCTTTGTTTAGCAGTACGGCAATTGCACATACATATTCCAGATGTTCATGGAAACAAAATTCCTCTCTAATTTACAGCAGAATCTGGTTTTATCTTTTGTTTTGTATTTGTCATACAAATGTTTAAAGCCTTATACTAAAATATCTATAGCAGTATTTTGCATGCTTCTTAAAAGCTAAGGTTTGTAAAATCACAGAATAAGTCTGGAAGAAATACCTGGAGGCCATTTAGTCCAATTCCCTGCTCAGAGCAGGTTCAGTTACACCAGGTTACTCAGGGCTGAGTTTCATGGAGCTTTCTATCTCTGGACGGACTTTCTAAAATTCTGAGGTTCCAGTGGCTGGCTATGCTCCTGGTGGAAAAAGATGCTCTTTATGTATAATTTGGCTTTCCCATGTTGCAGTTTGTGTCTCTTGCCTCCCGTTCTGTCCTTTTGCACCTCCAAGAGGAAGTCTGGCCCTATCTTCTCTAAACCCTCTCCTCAGTTGTAAACAACATGAAGAGCTCCCCTTCACCTACTCAAGACTGAGTCATGTTGGTGTGAAATCTCTTCCTACCTTGTGTGCTCCAGCCCGACCATCCCGGGTATTCATCTTAGTGGACAAAGAGATCACTGTCTTATTGGAGAGAAGATCATGGAGGTGTGCCCTCAGCAAGGTACACTTCTAGAAGTATAAACTGCTTATGTGGGAGCTCTGTCTCTGTAGCTTGTGCCGGGACTGGGCTTAGAAATCATGCTCCAAATCTGAACTTTGAGATTCAGGTTTTAATGTCTGACCCTGGCTTTATTTTCCATTGCTTTTACCTGAGCAATACATCGTTAGGAGAGACTGAACTTATTAAATATTTGGTAAGAAGATGTGTGATTTCAGATTTAATAATTTCTAGTGTTTTATTTGTTCTTTTAGTAGTGAATATGGGCAATACTGTGGAACACCCATGGCAGATCATTCATATTTGCTTTGCAAAGTCCTTGGCTGGAAGTCAAACAGCCCTGACAGCTGAGCCTCTGTTTCACATGCTCAGGAAGTATTAAATATTGATGTTTCTTGGAAAAAGCCATCATTGCAAATTGAGCCGATTTGGGCACCACATGATTGTGTAGGCTGCAAAAGGATTTTTCCCTGGAGAGCTTTTCTGTGCAGGCGGCTCCTGTAGGTTATGGGGGATGAAGGCTCAGCTAATGCCAGGTCTTGTCAGGTGCTGCCAGGGCTGGGTGACAGGATGGGTGGCCAGGGCCAGTCCCACAACACAGGCAGGAGCAGCCCTCGACATTGGACTCCTCCTTGGGCAGCGGCTGAGGCTAGGCAGGGGCATGGGCCCACGGGAAGGCTCAGCTCAGCGGGACCCACGGCAGGGCATGGCTGTGGGGAGCTGGAGTCTGGACCTGCTGTGCATGAGAGGCTGGAAAGGGCTGCAGAACACCTGTACAAGCTGTGAAAGGCTTCTCCCGTGTGAGCTCGTTCACGTGGGCCACAGCGCTGGCAGAGCTGAAGTTTAGCAAAGCGTAGGATTAAGGATTAGAAGGTGTAAGCCTAGAGCTGCATCTGTCATGGGGCTGCAAAGAGGTTGCAAAATCATGGAGCAGTCTGCACAAAGATTTCTCACTCAGTGATTTGCAGAGAGATTTGGCTGAGGATCATGTTAATACAGAGGATAGGAGGAATTGCTGCATTGCCTGCAAAACTCACTGTACTGTAAGTGTCTACCAGATACTCCAAGCACATCCTAATCTTGTGTTTTTAGTTCATGGGAAACACACCAGTATATAGACCTGTCTGAACTGTAGTGTTTTGCCGGACTGCTCATTTTGTTCAGGACTCTTTATTTTTACACTGGAACTAGTATATTTTCAAATTTTTTTGACTCCCACTGTGGAGGGTCATCAGAGATGAATACAGAAGTTACACTCATCTCCCTGAACCTTGTTGCATTGACAGCTAACCAGTACTGCTTTGTATTTCTTATTGCTTCAGCTGCCAATGAAAGAAGGAATAGAGAAGAGTCAAGAAATTCAGCCCAGGCACAATTTATTTTGCATACAAGCCACAAAAAAACAGCAGCAAGTGCTAATTATGTTTTTTAAGTTGAGCTCTAACTGTTTATGTGTCTGTTTGCAAACAGAAAATTCCCTCCACACCCATATAGTTGAAGATGCAAAGATAGTACTGCAGCATGCAAATACATACTTGTCTATAAATTGTCTTCAGACTTTCCTCCTTAGTATGGGTATCAGAATAGGAGTTTAAACTTGCTTGGTCAGTCTTTCTTGTCTAGTTGGATCTGCTGAATTTTCATCAACATCTGCTGTGACAAGAGCAGGAAAGAAAATAAATGCAAAGTAGTACAGTGCTCCCAGAGTGTCCTTGTTCACTCTCAGTTGTCTTCTTCCTTACTTTGGGGAGGCTCTTCTGGCACTTACTTTTACAAGCCTTTAGACAGTGACCCACATTAACCTGCAATTTTATTTTGAACAGTAACAGGGATGATAATATTTAAAATTGTTCCATGAAGGGAAAAATTCTTCTTTTCTTTCTTTACTCTGTTGATTCAAAGTTGTTGTTGCAGCACCTGGTAAGTTGTACTTGTGCCTATGAGACCTGGCTGGCACCATTTCCCCCCTGTTCCGTGGATTCCTAGGAATAAGTGAAGGAACACAGAGTGCTCCCACCAGGCCTGTGGTCTGACTGCCAGCGCAAAAGGTTGAGACAACTGGAGAGTTGAACTGCTTGGTTAGATAGAACAACCTGGCTGATGGTCAGGTGCATCAGCAGAGGAGCTGTGCTCAGCTTTGTGAGAAGTAAGAGTCTTGTATCCTTTCTCTGGAAATGAGCAATGTTCTGATTCTTGCTCCCTTCCCACCAAGGAAGCTATGGCTTCCAAGAATTTGTAGTTTGCTGGCCATTATATTGCCTGTATTTTACTGAGAAGTCTGTAGAAGGATGAAGTATTGTCAAGTAAAGAAGAGCTTTAAAAATCCTCAGGAGCAAACAGAGGATGTGGTATTTTGTGCTACCCTATATAAGCTAAATCTTGGGGATTCAAGGGCAAAAGAGCTCTTTAGTCTCTGACTCCTTCCACTGTGCTTTCATAGGCAGAGAATTATTTTTTCCCTTGGTGTTTCTGCAGCATTTTCAATACATTGACTTCATAGTGCTTTTAGTGATACAGCCAACAGCATTTCATTAGAACCCAATTCAGATGTCTAATAGGTTTTTTCTGTCCGTATGATGCTCCCATTATGTAGATCTTCCTTTGCTGAAAGGTTTTTTGCCTCTGAATGTTTCCTATGGTTTGTGGGGATTCTTCAACTTTTTTTTTCTGGTTCCCCAAACACCTTTCCTAACTAATCTTACGATTTTCTCCTGCTCTTCTGTTATTGTTTCGTGGCTCCTTTTCCATTGCTCTTTGCCTCTGTGTGGCTCTTAGTTCTTTAACTGTAGGACACAGAGAATCCATTTTTTTTGGTGTAATTAAGAAATTCCTATTCCTCAGCTTCCCCAGATGCTTACTCTTGCCCTGGCTTTGCTCTACACCTTCCTTTTGATTGTGCTAGTGAAACTGTGAACTGCCCAGAATGTTACACTATTGAGTGACCAAGGTTAAGAATAACCATTAAGTTTTTTGGAATTTGATTCATCTGGTGATTTTGTTTACAGCACTGTACTACAAATGGCTGTTTCAGCATGGCTGAAAGGGGCTAGAAGTTGTGGTGGGACATAAAATGAGAATCCTGTAGGAGAGACGTTAGCATTTTCTCTGTCTTCATCCTGAGCTACACTGTTACACCTTCTAAGGCATGAAGAGTTACTGTGTGCTAAAACATATATTATTTCATAAAAGCAACACAAAAATTTGGGTGGGTATGACTCAAAAAATAAATGCTACTTATTTAAGTGGTGAAGTGTCATAAAAAAAAAAATCACTTGGTGGTTAAACTGTTGATGCAAGCTGCACCAGAAAGGTTGTTAGGCAATTGCCAACTTTCAGTTTTAAGATCTGGGTTTGTCCAGCTTATGAAGTAACTGAGATTTGAATCCCACAATGCCTGATAATTTGAATATCTCTACAGAAAGGCTACCTTAGCTCTATTTGTTTGAAAGAATTTGTAAACCAGGCACTGTAAACTTGAGAACCGATGCTTTGAGCCATGTGTAAATTTGATGGGATGGTTGAAATTTATGGTCTCTGTGTGCAAATTATGATTATCAAATGTGTCCTTTAATGATGGCTGTTGAGAGAGAAGACTGAGGTGGTACATAATATATAAATATTCATGGAGCTTATTGAATTAGTCATTATAACTTGTGTCCATGTCAAAGTCTGAGTCTTTAAATTTGTCAGTCAGAACAGTGTTGCCCTGATTGCTGCTTAAAAAGCAGTATTTTAAATCAAGTGATATGCCTAGGTAGCCACAGGAGGTGTTCAGAGTGGCAAGGAGTGCTCTCAGGGATCAATTTCCCTATCATTAACACCAGAAATTAGACATTTCCTTATTTCTGATTCCCCCCCCCNAATTCACTATGGTTTTACTGAGCAATAGCTAAGCCTACTAAAAAGGTGGAGATGACCACGTATATGGCAATGGAGTCCTTCAGGACAAATTTTGTTTGTGTTCACTGTTGCCTTGATGCAGGATACTTGCATCTCCCTCATGTACCATGAGGCTTCGCACTCTTGTTTTCCATTTTCTCCCCACTCACTTCTGCAAGGAGCTCTCTGCTCTGCAGGTAGGTCTGAGTTGCTGTGTTAGGACAGGACAGGGAGCTTAAAGGTAGATGGTGTTTGGTTTTCACCTGCAGCTTCTACAATGGAGTTGTTTGCTGTGCTTTTCAAACTTCTCTACCATTTCAAAAACATGCTGTTGCTCATAGTGATCCAGTTATGCACTCTGCAAAATAGCAGTATATTGAAATTAATAAAGATTAATTAATAAAGAATTAAAAGAAGGCAATGTAATTAATGCCAATCAACATGAACCTGTGGAAAACAGCACTTGTCAAAATGACTTGTAATCTCATCAAAAAGAAATATCAAGTAGAGTTGATTAAATATAATTGCATTGATGTGAAATTTGGTAGTTGATGACTCTTAAGTCTACTGGGTGTGTAAAGACAGGCAAAGGCTAGGAAATAAGAAAGGCTCAAAGTTGGAATAAGGTCTTTTCTCTGAAGAGAGTTAACCATTACAGACTGAAGACAGGTAAAATCTTATTAATGGTGATTTCTATAAATGTGCAGTGCAGATCTGTGGGCTATTATATAAGAGAGCAACTGTGGTGACCAATTGCACAAAAAAAAGAGAGAAAAAAATAGCTACATATTTGGTTGCTGCCACTTTTTATTTCCATATTATAGTACCTTCTACTACTAACGTATCATTTAAGTCTGTGGAAAGACATTGGTCAGAGTATGACATGATGTTCAAGTTTCATCTCTTTGAGAATAGGTGCAAGAAGTGTTTTGCCTTAGTTTAAACTCGAGTGAAATTCAGCTGGGAGTATTGTGGAGGTTCCTTTAGGACACAGTTCCTTCCTTTCTATGCCCTTATTCTAGGTCAGATTTTAGGCTCTGTAATTTCCTTCCGACTACATCATGTTTTAGTATTGCTTAATCATCTCAGTTGCACCAAGGGGAAAAGTAGCTATTGAAATAATCCCTTTCTTCCACCTTTTTATCCAGTCCTTGCCTACCTAGTGTGGTGCAAAAGGGTCAGTTCTGATGTGTTTTGGTTTTGGTTTTTTTTTTTACTTCTGTCTTTCTCAACAGAAGTAGTGTCCTGTACAGAATCCCATTTTTGCATTAGTGTGAAGCCAGTTAGAAGACCTGCCAAGAACAAACAGAATATTGGTCTGCACAAATTGCAGACTGTCTTAGTTTGGCAAGAGGAACCTGAAACACAAGCGGTAATGTTTTAAAATACTTGGTGATAAGATTGCTGTGTTGTTTTGTTCTGTGTGCTCGTCTTCTACTAAAGGTTTCTGAAGAAAAGGAAGAAGCCAGGTATGCTCTTGGTTGTGCTTTCAGTCTTTTGGCAAGGTCAGCACCTCAGTACCACACCACTCAGGATGGTGGGTGTTTGTGTTTTTTTCCTCCCACTGTGATAATATGTATGCTTTCGACTCATTTGTAATATGAGCAACCTCATTCAAAAGTTCAGAGAGAAAAAATAAGTTTGCCTGTCAAACATTTTGTCAGTTTTTGACGGTAGAAATAATACAAAGCCTTTCTTTATTTCTGTTTTTAATAAATCTGACAGACTGAAGCATCTCAGAAGTATCAAGCCTATCTTTAACAAGTTCTGCTCATGTTTCCACATGTTGTCCCTCGCTTTGTCTCCCTCTGGTCCATACCTGTATTATCCAGTCATCACAGATTACTTTTGACAGTACATGGATAGATATTGGAGAATGATCCAGCTCCCACTGAGACAATATAAGTGCTTGATATGATGGAAGCTGGGTCAGGTTCCTTGTAAGGTGTCTGATAACTGTTGGGTGATATTTATCACTTTTAAAGTGGCATCAGCGGATATTGCACTGCTTTGGAAAAGATAAACTTAGCTCAAGTCTTCATCTTCTTTCTGGAATAAATTCACTTGTGGAGAAAGAAGGCTTTAGCTCTACAGAAACTTTTTAAAAGAACACTCTGTGAGGCATAGTTGATAATTAACTGGATGCCAAACAAGGTAGTTTAGATAATAAAATAGGAACTCCTCGTACTCATTAACTCTATATTCCTATTAAAATCAAATTTATTTTCTCTCTCTCTTTTTCTTTTTGGCATTTGGATTATAAATTTTACACAATGTCATGGGCCACTGGACAGTCATCTGAGTGCAGCTTGCTCTCAATAAATGATGCTGAACAGTATTAGGCAAGCCTTGTTCCTTTGCAGAGATAATTTTTAATTTAAATTTTGTTTGAACTAAAAACCAGGAAAGAAACTAATTAAAATTATTAAGAGGTATTTCAGCTGGCATAATCTGTCAGTAAGAAAGAGAAAAAAATCTATCTGCCACAGAATGTTCTGACACCATTTGTACTCAAAGCCTTTATGTTATGATCTTGATTGGCAACTGGAGGGGAAGGTATTACCTAATCAGTAATATCAAATCAATACTTTTATGCACAAAGGCATTCTGAATAGCATTAGGGGAGCTCCTTTCTCTGTTAAATAAGTGTTAGCTCAGTGTTTTCTTAATGCGTGGTTTTCATCACTTATATTTAATGCTGTTGACACACTTCTCTTTGCTGTTCTTCTGCTCCTCCTAAGTGTCCCTGAACCAGTGGCCATGGTAACTCTTACCCACTGCACGTTCAGTTGCCTCCAACACTGCCTTACTAGGGCTGGTTGCTAATGAGCATCGTTTGCTGGTTCATTTGTACAAGGTCATTCTTAATTTCCTCCTGGTTTTAATGCCAGCTCAGCATTGAAGAATCTCGGCACTAACATCCCCAGGGTGGTGGTTTTTTTTTTTGTCTGGGAGAAAAAAAAAAAGAATGCATACATATTTAAATATAAATAGTACTTTGTTTAGCATTTAGCTGATGTGTCATCTTGCCAGTTTGTTATTTATTTATTCATCCTGTAATTGTTGAAATATGAAATTTTACCAATTTGTAGCTCTTCACTACATGTCTGGGTCCTTCCTGTATACATTCTGGTTCTGCAGACAAGATATTAAAAATGCCATGGATTTATTGCTGTCTCTCTGCCTGTGGGCTGGTGTCTGGAGTGTTATTTGCATATGATTATATAGTTCTGCCCTTGTTGTTAATACATTAATTGTGTGTCATTGTTCTGACAGAGCCCTATCTGCCTTCAGCTCTTCCCGAGGGCTGATTAGGCAGCCCTGTTTGTATCAGCCTGGCTTTCACAGAGCCTCCCCTGCAGCGGTGAGGGGATTGACTGAGCAGCAAGAAACCATAGCCAGAACTGCTGAATAGTTTAACACTGTTTGCTTTATAGAAATGTGCTATCTTGGAATTAAGGTTGAAAATATTAAGTCCCATTTTAAGGCCTGTTAGCATTATGGAACCCATAAAGCCAAGTGAGAGAGAGTTTCCTTGGCCCAAACATTCCAGTTTTCTTCCCTCAGGAAGCACCTGTTGTTGCAGGAAAGCAGGAGGCACAAGGCTGCTCACCTACACCAGAGCTCCCTTTGGCACTGAAAAAGCGAGTCACAAATGACACAGTTTTCTTTCAGCAGTGTAGGTTAGCAATGGGAGAATAATAATCTCGTGAATTTGAAAGCAGAGGTAATTTGCTCGTGATAATTGGAGGACAGTAGAAAAGCTGCCTCTTTTACCAGCATTTCAGAGTGGACACTGCTGGAGGGTTCAGGGTTTACCAGTCTGGATGATATACAAAGGAATTAAATGGTGCTTGAAACACCTTGCTAACTTGTCCATTTGTTGTATAGGATGTTTGTTTGAAACTTATTTACTGGGCTTCCTTCTCCAGTCACTTCAGTGCCAACTCAAAAATTACTTATGTAGCCACTTAAAGGGAATAAGAAACCACTTCTGGAAATTCAGTTTCTCAACAGTATTGCAAGTAGTTGGGTGAGACTTGCTGAATCATCTAGTTATGACAGGGTCATGGAACTAATTAATAATTCTGTGACAAATAACACGTCAGCTGGAGAAAGCAGCACTGAGAAACTGCTTACAGGTTAAATACTTCTTATCCTTAAACCTGCAGTAATATGAAGTGATCAGGCTCAGTTGTCATTACTTTGTGAGAAGTAGAAATGGCCTTTCTGGAGCAAAGAGAAAGGTAAATGAAGGGTAATGTTAACATTTGTTTTTATTGCATCTGAAGGGAAAGCTGCAATTATACCATAAATCCCCAAAATTTTCAATTTAATTAACAGCAGAAAATGATTCATGCTTCTTTGCATGTCCCACGGTGGTGCGTATGCTGTGTGCATTCATTGTAATGTATAGTCAGGGATGTTGGACTTTGCAGCTAAAAAGACTATGTAGAAGACACTGAAACTGGACTGGTTTGTGAAGTTACTGCAGAAAAGTGCCTAATACCCTTGACAAAGAGAGGGACATGTTCAATGTATGCATAATGTCTGTTAAAAAAACCCAAAGACTATGAGAAACATCATATTTGTAAGGATGGACAGTGTCGAGAATGGAACGTCTGAAGTAGTGATCTGAGTTTTTAAAGAATAGGCACAAAATGGAAAAAAAATCCAATCTGCTGCTGCTTTGTGCAGTTTTCTGTCCATAGATGGTGATGGAATACTTCCACAACGTGCCAGTGTTGGCACACCACCCCATTCCAACCACCATCAAAATAATCAAAAGAAGCATTTGACTCCTTGTCAAGTAATGGTTTGAAAAAAATCTTCTCTCTCTCCAGAGGGTGTCTAAAGTTTGGTTTGAAATGCCTACAGAAAACCCACAAATATATGAAGAGCCAAGCCATAAATAATAAAAGCTGTGGTTTTTTTCAGAGTAAAGAGTCTTTTAAAAGACAGAAAGCAATTGCAGAGTAGTGGGTTGTGAGTACAAAGTACCATGTTTGTTTCTCTTTGTAATGGTTGCTGTCTTAGCACTGAGCTGTGTTAGTAGAAAACTATTGACTGGGTTTAGTTAGGTCCAGTGGTGAGCATAAGTTGATCAAGCACCAAATCCAGTGCTAGAGAACAGGAGGAAGTGCAAAGCTGGGGTCAGGGGAAGGAAAAAAATAAAATCTGCAATGAGAGCTGCTGAGGGCACTTGTCTGTCATGAAATGCCAGGTGTCAGATCGATTGCTGTGGGTTAATTTTGCTAGGTGGCCTCCTTGGATTGAGGCCCAGCTACTGCTGCCAGTCATAGCCACACCTTGGTTGTATTAGGCACTGGAGAAGCATCTTCTCTCCAGGAGATAGGAGCATAGGTTGACTATGATCCAGAAGTAGCCATTAAGGACAACTATATTATTCATTCACTCAAGGATAAATAGTAAGAAAGGAGATAAAACATTAAAAGGTCTCTAACTGTGTTCCTCCTGAGATCTTCTCCTTTCCTTGCAAATCTTTTAAAGTTAGCAGCTTATCCTCCTACTCATAAGACACAGTCCAAGCTGCTCCACTGTTCACATGATGATATTAGGATCTTGCTTAGGCACCTGCTGCCATTTGTCACTAGCTCTCTCTGTCGACCAAAGTCTTTCATACATTGACTTCCGCTGCATCCTACATTCTGGATTTTCTGAAGAAAGGAACCTGCATCTGAGGAGACTGGCATTTCTTCAGTAGGTAGTTTGTCTTTTCTCTTGTATTGCTAAAGAGCCTGATGTTCTTTCTGGTAGTACCTTATCTTTGGTGGTTTTTTTCCCTGCTTCTTGCACGTTACTGCTTTCCCTGATTTAATTCTGTAGGGTCAGATTAGTTGCTGTCTTGATCTAGCTCTAGTGTAAAACTGATGTGCATTAAAAGAACAGTGATCTGTTATTCTTGTTCTTTGCAGGACAGCTATGGAGAGATATGTTTCCTGTAAGAGTACACTCTGCACAAAAGAGAAAGTGTCTTTAAAGACTGAACAGAGGGCTCTTGATAGCTTGAAGAGTTTGAACTCTTTTATTGCCCTAATTTTGGGTGCTTTAACCAGATAACCCAACTAATTTTAATGTAGTTTTAAAAAATAAATGAAGTGTGTTGTACTACATATTTAGTCTCTCTCTCAATGACAGCTGTCAGGTTTTCAAGGCAATTCAACAGTGACAACAAATCATTCTATCAGTCTGCTGCAAGGTGGTGCCATTAGATCTGCTTTGCTGGAATTGTACACGAGCTAAAGCACTTGAATTTCTGTGTGAGCTCACGTCTTTAGTTTCCATTGAACAGATAGGGATATGTATGCACTGCCTCTGTGTGTGTCATATCTTGTGGGTCCTAAGTTTTGTGCTGGAGTATCTGTGTTCATGGTGTTCCTGCTCTCGACGTGGCATAGGCATGCATCAGAGGTATAGGAATAAAAATCAGTTGCTTTTATTATATTTTTTTGGTGACTCACACTCCACATGAATCAGGCACTATGTATTTCACATACCTCAGTCTACTGGGGCATGGACCTTAAATCAAGCACTTGTTAGAGTTTGTAGTTGGACTTTAAAATGTTGAACATGTACCGCAGTGATTTCTGGACCAGAATCTTTCAATATGAAAAGTGTTCCTTTTGGGTAGGGTGAGGAGCACCAAGTAAAAAAGCACATCAGGCAATGAATTCACAAATATTTGTTTTTGTTTTGGTAAACTTGTTTTAAGGCCACCCAGAACCAGGTGAAAAACAGCAGGTAAATGGTGTAAATCTTTGAATGACGTCAAGCCATTCTGCCGTTTCATGTTTGTTTAAGGCATGTGAAGAGCTAATTTGACTTTATAGACTATATTTAAATTAGATTGACCATAATCTGTGCTCCCAGCATTCACAGAAATGCCAGCATGAACTCTCTAGAAAGTGATTTACCTAGGTCAAGAGAAGTTCAATTGTATGCTTTTCTCCCAGTTAGAGCAAATTGTACTGCTGAGTAAAGGGGAAATATGCAGACATTGTAGAACTGTAGACTGTAATCTTTGAGAATTAGAGAAAGAAGTTAATATGGAGGCTCAATTACAAAGTACAGCGTAGAAAAAAATAACTTGATGAGCTGACTCAAACTTTTGCATTGTTCACCTGTTCTCAGTCAAGACTGCAGGCTATCCTGGTGGTACACAACCACACAAGAAGCTGGATATGTAGCAAAGTCCAGGACAGTACATCTGCTGGGCTTATTAGCATGGGCTCTACAGTGGCACCACAGGTGGCAGCAGGAGGGATACAGGCGTAAAAGTATGCTGATGAATCAGCAACATGACTCTTGTGGAATGAGGAAGCATCTGTGAAGCTTTTCTGGAAAAAAAAGAGTGAGAAAACCAATACTATCTTGTATATTTACTGACATTATGAACTTTGTTTTTTCTTTGCTGTGGGTCATGGTCTGCTGCTATCCCAGCAGGGGTATTTAACAAGTCCTAGAAAAAGAGAACTGTGGTTGTGGAAGCTGCTGTTCACATTGGGTAGGATGTTAGAATGGAGAGGCAGAACAATTAACTTGTCAAGACAGCATTAGGCAAAAACAAAGTGAAGATAAATATACTTTTTCTTTTTGATACGGTGTGAATCTTTTTACTGGCAAGCTCAGCTGTTAAATGCCTTTCCTTTTACTTCCAGGATGTCTGCTTTTGACGATGAAGGCTTCAGAACAATCCCTGTAATACACTGTCAGACATAGTGTCTGCAAAGTCAGTGCTAAGAAATTGGTAATCCTCTCTGAATTGCAGTCCTACTGTGTTTGTGGTTAGCACAGCACTCTTGCTTTACATTTTTTCTCTTGTAATATAAGCTTCACTGGATTTTGAAAAAATGTTGCGAAAGCTTTGAAGATGGATAACACACTTTCTTTTCCACAACACCACGAGCCTGCATTGTGAATGGAAGAGGCAATGAAGTATTCCAGCAGGAAACATGTTTAGTGGATAAATGGACAAGAGATCTGTTCAAGTGTACTTCTAAGAGTTGGCCAGAAGAAGGAGGTTGATAATGCCATGGTACTGAGACTGTATCAATACCCTACAGGGCCCTCTAGTTCTGGTTGCTTGCAGGGACTGTTTCACTCAGAAGCCTCGTAATAGGCCAATTAGTTCTGAGTAAGACTATGAGAAAGTGCCTGTACTGCCACATAGGTTTTATGGTACTCAGCCTTGAGTGTTCAGCAGAGAGCTTGTGTGGGCTAGGCCAGAAACTCCAAGAGAGGTTGCTGAAGGTTGGGTTGGCAGTTTCAAACACCAGAACCAAAACTGTAACATGCAATTTTTTCCTATTGCAAGGCTTTATAGTAATTTTAGTCACAGTTTGTTCAAAACATAACTTAAAGACTGCAGTTTGACTTGTAAAGTCAGAAACTGAAATAAGAATGCATGATCATTTTGTCAAATTACATGAACATGTCAATTATTAAAATATGTAGAAGGGAGATGTAGACATAGAAAAATATACTTGTACACTAACTGAGTTATTCCCTTCTGAGTTCTTTTTGGTGGGAAATTATACAAGATGTAATGAAGCCTTGGAGTGGAAATCAAAGAAATGTCACCCTGTATGATTAGGTGTAATGGCACCAAGGGAGCCTGAAAGTGTTGTGTCAATTTATCATTTCCAAGACAAGCACCTTGCATTTGAAATGAAGCAGGAAAGCCTTCAGAAACATTCTTTCAGCAGCTTCGTTTCAGCGTTTGTAATTTTCATAGTGTACCTGAATTCCTTTAAAATATCCTTTGGTTGCATTGACTCACTACTGGTCAAACATACTTTTCCAACTAAAAAAGGAAACTAAAAATCCCCTTCCCTGTTCTCATCAACTCTCCACTGAATAAAAACCACTGACCAAAACTGTTCATTCTTCCTTAAGAGTTTTTTCTGATTGAGACCCATAGAATAAGGGTCAGCATGAATGCCTCTGTATTCTTGCCTACTCAGTATTTTCTTATGCTAATATACCTCATATCTTATTTTGCCCTCCTTTTCACTGGTACTTTTCCATCCATAGCATTTTAAATTCTTCATTCATTTAGTTTATATGTCATCATTTCCCATCAGCTACTAAGGTGCAGAGAGTGAGCTTTCAATAACACTCACAAGATTGACTTTTATCCTGCTTCCCTCCTGCCTTCACTTGTACTGCTCTTTATAAAAATCAACTAAAATATGAAGCTTAAATGAGTTATTTTTCTGCAAACTTTCTAGTGCTCTTGTGCACATTCTCCTCTTAGATTGCTCCTGGGGAGAGCTAGGGTATTTGGCTCATTCATTAAAAAGTTCTCAAAAATTTGATGGAGGGATGTCTCCTATTCATAACTTTCTTAAAGTAGTTCATGGGATTTGTTAGGGTAATGCCTCTCTACTATAGAATTCAGTTACTTATATAAATATTTTTGAACTTTCCTATGACCCATATGATGTTTAGAATAATTTTTATAGAGTTTATTTAATTTCTTTCAAACTTTATTGGTTTTACCCTTATTATATTTGATGGGAATTTCCCATGAGAAGGGGGAAAAAAATCCCAATGAAATATGACTTGAAAAAAATACCCTCTAGTAGTATACATTCTTTGTAGAAGAGACGTAGAACTGTGTCCTTAATTGGTAACATAATAAATTGATGTATGTGCCTGCATTCTCTTAGGCTTATACTGTATTTGGGAAAAAATGTGAAATTACAAATGTTTTTCAAAACATAAAAAGCTTACTAAAAGAGTGAGTAAAAACTTTTCTTTAAAAAAAATTAATTATTGTAACATTGAGGTGTCTGCACAATTTTTCTTTACTTTCTGAGCTTCAGATTTGCATGGTAATAAATATGCCATAGTATAAATAATATGCACTTTGTCAGATAAAACTTTATATCAGAGTAAGTGAAAGACAAGATAACAGTACAGACCACAGCACTATATCATTGGTATGACTTAGTCTTTTCTATGCATTTCAGCATAAATATAAATGTAGAGAGTACCTTTTCTAAAAGTGGTGAATTTTGTTGTCTGTTGCACTTTCTTCTGAAATTCTGAAAGCATGGCAACAGTGTCCTATCAGGCTTGAAGCTAATACTGACTTTTAAAATTTAATCAGTGCTTTGGATTGTGGATGGAAGCACAAAAGAAAGGTTTGTCATATGGTCTCTCCATTCCTTGATAGAAATATACTCTGTCTCCTGTACTGGTGGTTTATATTGCACCTCTGTTGTACATTCAAGTAATATATGACTAAGCTATGGCTCTGGAGCTGCAGTGTTTTCTGTTAAAGTATTTTACATATATTTATCCATTCCAGACAGTGGTATCTGCGATGCAATAGTGATTTTCATTGATCTAGGGTATGGTAATATTTTAGATAGCACCAATATAAAAATATAATTTGTTTGGCTTTGCTTTCTTTCTAGGAGACCTAATCTAGGGTTCTTGTAACTTTATGTCTTGGCCATTGTGCAAAGCTGGCCGTTAGACTGTGCATGTGAGCTGAAGAAGAGGTCTGAACTGTAAGCACAGCTTTCCCATATCAGGTATATAATTTGCAAGGCAAACCACAGTATAAATTCCTATGATTCAGGACTCCTTGAAATTGTCAGGGCATTAAACAGTTTTTGATACCCTATAGGAACATATCTAGTGTCGCTAGCCGCTTGACCGCCCGGCTGGTCAATGGCCGACAGTGTCCTCGTGTGCCCGGGCAACGGTTCTCGCGTGGCACAAGCGCGCGTGGCGGCAAGGCAATGCCTTTAGCCTTCCCGGGGACAGCTCCGAGGCTGGCTGATATTTCCAAAGCCCAGGCTGGGGCTAGCAGCAGCTGATGATGAAAATGCGATGCAGAGGCAGTAAAGGAATCAAGGAGGACTCGCCCGTGGTGTAAATCCAAGAGTTTATTCCTTGCCCTGG